>JAYESA010001119.1:0-62230 GCA_036927795.1 Iris macrosiphon | reverse complement strand
GTACATCGCCATAGGATACCTGCTTAGAGCATCAGCAACTACATTTGCCTTCCAGGGTGATATTGAAGAGTGATATCAAAGTCTTTCATTAGTTCCAGCCACCTTCTTTGCCTCATGTTTAGCTCTTTCTGAGTGAAAATATATTTTAGACTTTTATGGTCTGTAAATATTTCCACCCTTTCTCCATAAAGGTAATGCTTCCAAAGTTTAAGAGCAAAAATGACAGCTGCCAATTCTAAATCATGGTTGGATAATTCTTTTCATGTGGTCGAAGCTGTCTAGAGGCATATGCTATTACTTTCTTATTCTGCTCCAATACACAACCTAGACCTTTTCCAGAAGCATCACTATAAATAGCGAAACCCTCCGGTTCCAGAAGGTAAGGTCAGAATAGGGGCAGAAGTTAGCCTTTTCTTCAATTCCTCAAAAGCATGCTGGCATTCATCAGTCCAGGTGAACTCTTCATCCTTCCTTGTTAACTTTGTCATGGGTTCAGCAATCCTAGCAAAGTCCTTTACAAACTTCCTATAGTAGCCAGCTAGTCCCAGGAAGCTTCTAATCTCTGCTACAGAGTCTGGAGTGGGCCAGGATTCTACTGCCGCTATTTTCTTAGGATCTACTGCTATCCCATCTCCAGTCACAACATGTCCCAAGAACTTACTTTGTCTAGGAAGAAAGCACATTTAGACAATTTTCCATAAAGCCTTTCCTTCCTCAAAGTCTCCAATGCTAGCCTCAAATGTTCTTCATGTTCTTCGGGGGTCTTGGAGTAGATCAAAATATCGTCAATAAAGACCACTACAAATTTGTCTAGGTATGGCTGAAAACTCTGTTCATTAGGTTCATAAAAACTGCTGGAGCATTCGTCAACCCGAACGACATTACTAAGAATTCGTAGTGTCCGTTCCGGGTATTGAAAGCAGTTTTAGGGATGTCTTCTTTCCTTACCCTTACTTGGTGGTATCCAGACCTCAAATCAATCTTTGAAAATACCCGAGCTCCACTCAACTGATCGAATAAGTCATCTATCCTGGGCAGGGGATACTTATTCTTAATTGTTAAGGCATTTAAGGCCCTATAGTCAATACACATTCTGGATGTTCCGTCCTTCTTGGGCACAAAAAGTATTGGGGCTCCCCAGGGTGAGACACTAGACCTAATGAACCCTTTGTCTTCTAGCTCCTTGATTTGTTCATTAAGTTCTATTATCTCATTCTTGTTGATTCTGTAGGGGTTCTGAGATACTGGTGCTGCTCCTGGCACTAAGTCAATGGAGAATTCAACTTCTCGGTCTGGGGGTAAGCCTGGGAGATCCTCAGGGAAGACATCAAGGTATTCAGAGATGATAGGTGGCAATTCTTCTGTTACTAGGGCTCCACAAATTATGTTATTACCCATTTCTCTAGAACCTCTAGCAAATTCAAATTCTGGCTTGCAAGGGGGTCTGAAGATTACACTGCCTCTGTGACAGTCTATTGTGGCATGATGTTGACTTAACCAATCCATACCCAGTATAATGTCAAAACTGGGCACTAGCATTACAAGTAGTCTAGCATACAGTTCTCTTCCATATAATGTGATAGGACAATTGTTACAAGCATCACTAACCGGAATGATTCCTCCACCGGTAATGATCTTATAACAATTCCTAAGGGGTTTAGTGCTTAAGCTATGCTTCATAAGGAAATCTACTGACATGAATGAATGTGAAGCTCCAGAGTCAAATAAAGTAATAGCTGGTATTGAATTTATAAGCACGGAACCTATGATCACGTCAGCTGTGGCTTCTGCTTCTTCCAGAGTCATTGCATAAGCACGGCCTTGCTGCGGTGCACCCCTCTGTTGTTGCTGTTGGTGCTGAGCAAAGCGTTGTTGTTGAGTTGGAAGCGGAGGTCCCCTTTGTTGTGCTGCTGGGGGCCTGGCCTGGACTGGAGCCCTTGGTGCAGCTGGACGTCCTTGAGCAGCAGGACAGTCCCTCAATTGATGTGCTGGGGAACCACAATAGAGGCAAGCACCTAGCCTCTTCCTGCAGTCTTGCCAAGTGTGGCCTGGTTTTTGGCAATAGTTGCAAGGGGGAGCTCGCTGGTTCTGTCCTTGAGCCTGGGGTGCTGGAGCTCGAGGGGGAGGACGCTGATTTTGCTGCGGGGCCCTCTGCTGTTGTTGTTGAAAAGGGCGTTTGTTGGGTCCCGCATTTCCGGTATCTCTTTCTCGTTTCAGTTTGTGCCCCATGTCTCTCTCGACTCCTTGTGCCACGCTCAGGATTTCCTCATAGGTGCGAGCTCGGCTGGTGGTGACAGCGAGGCGAATATCCGGAGATAGCCCCTTCTTGAATCTTCGGGCTCTGTCCTCCGGGGTACGAACCATGTACTCCGCAAAGTGGCTTAACCTGCTAAATTCAGCAGTATATTCATCAACAGTCATGTTACCTTGTTCCAGTCTCTCGAATTGGCTTTCGAGAGCTTCCCGAGCCACTTCGGGATAAAATTTCTCCTTGAATAGCCTCTTGAAGTCCTCCCAGGTGACGTCGGGAGCAGATAGTTGGGGTTCATCTCTGAACCAGGTTCGAGCAATATCGAACAGTTGCAGGCTAGCGGATTCCACTTTGAGATCATCGGGAACCCGAGCAGTCTTCAGGAGTCTCTCGACATTCTCTATCCACTCATCAGCGTAGAGAATGCCCTCAGTTCCATAAAATTCCAGAGGCCTAAGGTTCTTGAAGTCTTTAGCACTCCCTGGCCTCTTGAGTGACGACTCCTGGGGTTTAAGAGCTTCTGAGAGGCTGGTCCGCAGAAGTGCCGTCTGTTCTTTCTGGGATTCCACTAATCCCTGGAATACTCCTATTAGCTGTGCCCCATCTAAGGTAACTGCCGGAACAGATGGGGGCGGCGGGAGTGCAAGAGTCTCGGGCACATTCGGCTCAGCTGGTTCTGATGTGCCTCCTACTGTGTTCCTGGTCTGGACCATTCTGAAAGATTAAGGGATAGGAAGATCAGAATAGAATACTTGGAAATCAAGGGCGATAGAAAAATTGAGCAGTAATGATATCAAGAATTGAAATAAGGACGCTATACTGTGAATGAGCTTTTCCTAGAATCCTCAATTTTATTCCATACCCTGTCCTAGGGTATTACCCTATTTAAGGATAGGACCTGCATGGGCCACCATAAAAACGTGTCACGACCCGCACCCGGAAGTTCGGGCACGAGTACGTGGGTACGTCCAGCCTACGCCGCAGAGTCGGCGGTAGTACGCTGTCTAGGTCAATCCATCTAAATTAGTCTAACTCAATCACAATTAACATAGGCGAGATAATAATGAGAATGAAACTTAAGATTTGCAAACTGAAATAAATGTGACAGCAATTCAAATGTTTAATACAGAAATTCCAATGAAATCGGGGACAAACCCGATTAAATAAGATAGAAAACAGAATAAAAGATAGCTAAAACTAGCTACTCCGCAGCAGGGGTCTCCTGGGTGGGTTCTGGCTCCTCATAGGTATAATCTGTACCCTCATAAGGACCACAATAAGTAGGAGCAAGGTCCTCATCATCGCCTAAATCAACAGATCCAGTCAGGAAAGGAGCAGAGTACACAGTGCACAACAATATTAAACTAGATATTTATGACAATTAAACATAGAGTATCATGTTAAGGAAACTGCGTACAAGAATGTTAATATTTCAGAGTCACAACTATAAATAAGAATATGAGAAAACAGAAGTAAATGAGCAGAGTGAAACTATCACAGTCAGCAAGAAGATAACATGACTAGAACTATCTGTATGAAACTTGTGTTTGTTTTTAGAATACTTAGTTGGCATGCAGGGGTTTATAAGGCTAATCCGGCCGTCATAAACGGCTATTATTCACGAATAATCGAGATCCGGCTGATGGACAGTCGTGTACCAACAGCTATTATTCACGACAAGGGGAAGGGTAAACTACATGCCTTTCAGTATTCTCCCACCCGACATGAGAAACAAGACATGAATTCCAAATATTCAAGACATGAAATATAGTATTCTAACACTACGTGTAATCAGCAAGAGTACTAATAGAGCAGGGAATTTAATTATCACAATATAAAGATTAACTTGAAGTGCAGGTACTTGCCTGTTGTCTGGATCTGATTAAATTAGGTTCTTGGGAGAAATTTCCACAGATGAGTCCAAAAGCTGAAACAGACATTACCATCATGCTCAGAAGATGTCAAATAGCTAGAAACGCCTGTCCTTGGGTCCAATTTGGAGACAAGGGCAAAACGACAGTTTCGGGTCAAAACGGGCTCCGCCGTTGGGCCTGCTTTGCACCGAAAAACGTGTCCAGGTCAACGGTCTCCAAATTCACCAAACTTAGTGCCAACAGGTCAGGAACGCTGATACGAACCCAACGGAACTTCCAGATTTGGATTCCGATGAGCCGAACACAAAATCGCCCGTCGAGCGGGGCCTGTGGGGCCCACGACACGCGATTTCGTCAACGTTCTCAGAATCGAACCAAACTTGACCCACAGGACCAGCGTATCGCTACGAGTCCGATGGCGCAAGTTTCGTCTCGATCTGACGAGTGTGCACGAAGTTAGGGCGAATTGCCGAAAAGACGGATACGGAGCGATGTCCGCGGATACGCGTTGATTCCGGTGTGCACGCACACCCGAATCAGCTTCCGCGAAATCTCACACGTCCGTATCGACGCTGCGCACGTATCTGTGAAGACCGCACGCGACCAAGTCGTCCCGTTTGGCGGGACGTACTCGGTTCCGGGGTGAAACAGGGTCTGGTTTTTCCTGTTTTTGGATCGCGGTGTGCGATCACCACAGGACGCGATGCCCCGAACAGTTTGTCCGGACACCGAGAGGGTCATACAGGCTTCGCGTAGGAATTGACGGAATCGAAAACGGAGATCAGGATTGCAAGTTATGAATACCTGAAGGGGACCGAGAAATCGGGGCTTTTCGAGTCCGAAACGAGCTCGTGTCCTGGACATGTCAGCGGCGTGTCCGGGCTCGTATCCGTGTCTGGGTCGTGTCCGCGGCGTGTCCGGTGCTGCTGGAGGGTACGCCGTCGGTCGGCGAGGTCGGGCCGGGTCACGGCGGTCGTCGAGCGGCGGCTAGGGCGGCGCCAAGGCTCTGGCGGCGGCTCGAGCAGTCGTCGAGCGGCGGAGGGAGGTGTCTGGAGGTCGGGGAGGAGAGAGGAGGAAGGGGAGAGGTCGACGGCGGTCTGGGAGGCCTCGTGCGGGGGCGGCAGCTAGGGTCGGGGTCGCCGGAGATCGCCGGAGGGGGGGGTCGAGCTAGGGTTAGGGTTTGGGAGTGAAGGTGGAGGCGAGGGGATATAAATAGGGGGTTGGCTGGGGCGAGGCCGGGCGTCGTGGCCGCGGGAAAGTCGGAGGGGAGGCGCGGACGTGGGCCGGTTCTCCGGCCACGTCGCCGGAGAACGCGGCGGCCGGCGCTTTGATCGGGTCGTGGGAGTCGGGGTAGGGGTGACCGGAGTCCGGGTCGGGTCGGGCGCGGATCCGGTCAGGCCGACCCGCCCGACCCGCTAAGCATAGGGCTGGGCCGGGCTGCTACTGGGCTCGGCCCACTGGGCCGGGCCGGGTCCAAAAATAAAAATAAAAATAAAAATAGAAATAAAATAAATAAATAATAAATAATCAATTAATAATTAATTAATTAGAAAAAATTGTTTTTTGGCATTTAAAAATAGTTCTGAGGTCCAGAAAAATCCAGAAAAATTGCCCTAAGTCCAGTTTTCTATTTTACACCCAAAAATATTATTTTCATAATATTTACATGTTATTTATTGCCAATTAAAAATCATTTATAAATTAAAAGCCTTGATTTTAATTACAGAAAATTCACAGAAAATTCCAGAAAATTGGGAAAAATCCAAGATTTAATAATTTGAAAATTCAGGGGGTTTACAACCTACCCAACTTACAAAAATTTCGTCCTCGAAATTTAAGAATAACAGGGCACGAAAAAGAAAAGGCCGAAAAATAAAATACAATATACCTCAGGGTTCAAAAAGGTAGGGGTATTGCTCTCTAATCTCGTCTTCTCGCTCCCAGGTGGATTCGCCGGGAGAATGATGCTTCCAAGCTACGCGAACCAGGGAGATAGCCTGATTCCGTAGGACTTTCTTCGAGCGATCCAGGATCTCCACGGGTTGCTCTTGGTAGGTCAAACTTGGGCCTACTTCGAGTTCTGAGTGATCCAAAATGTGGCTGGGGTCTGACACATACTTCCTCAGCTGCGACACGTGGAAGACGTTATGTACTCCATCCAGAGAGGGTGGCAATGCCAGTCGGTATGCCACTTCTCCGATTTTCTCCTGTATGCCAAAAGGTCCGATGAATCTTGGGCTGAGTTTTCCACTCCTTCCGAACCTAATGGTGCCACGTGTCGGAGAAATCTTTAAGAATACCAGCTCTCTAACCTTTAATAAAGTCACAATCAAGTCTTAGTTCCATAAGCAAAATATTTAAATTGACTTGAATTTCATAAATTTAATTACCTCAAATTCCAAGGGCCTTCGGTGGCTATTTGCCCAATGTCGTTGCCTGTCTTGAGCCACTCGAAGTCTGTCCCTTATTTGCTTTACCTTCTCAGCTGAATCGATCACCATCTCTGGTCCCAGTAGGGCTCTTTCTCCAACGTCGTCCCATGATAGCGGGGTACGACATCTTCGGCCATACAGGGCTTCAAATGGAGTCATCTCGATACTGGCTTGGTAGCTGTTATTATAAGAGAACTCCACCAGATGTAAATAGTCTTCCCAGGACCCTCCAAAATCTAGAACACATGTACGGAGCATATCTTCAAGGGTCTGGATTGTACGTTCCGATTGATCATCGGTTTGGGGATGATAAGCTGTGCTGAATTTGAGTTGAGTTCCCAAACTGGCTTGTAAGCTCTTCCAGAAGTGAGAGGTGAACCTTGAATCTCTGTCGGAGACAATACTTACTGGAACTCCATGCAGCCTAACAATATGTCTGATATATAACTCTGCCAGCTTCTCTGTAGATAGCCCTACCTTGAAAGGTAGAAAATGTGCAGACTTGGTCAGTCGATCTACTATCACCCAGATTGCATCCTTTCCACTGGGTGTCCTTGGAAGGCCGGAAACAAAATCCATTGTGATATGTTTCCACTTCCACTCCGGAATGGGTAGTGGTTGAAGCAATCCTCCAGGTCTTTGTCTTTCTGCCTTGACTTGCTGGCACACTAAACAACGAGATACGAACCTGGCTACTTCTCTTTTCATGCCATGCCACCAAACATGCGTCCTCAGGTCCTTGTACATCTTGTTGGCTCCTGGATGTATAGAGTACTGCGATCTGTGCGCCTCTTGCATAACTTCTTCTCTTATGTCTCCTTGAGGTACACATAATCTGTCGCCATGCCTCAGTGATCCATCTTCATGAATCCTGAACTCTTCTACTAATCCAGCTTGCACTTGACCTCGAAGGCTTCGCAGGCCTTCGTCTTGAAACTGAGTCTCCTTGATCTTGTCTATTAAGTTAGACTGAATCTACAAGTTCATCATTTGGCCCTCTTTTCCTGGGATAATTACTTCAATACCCAAACTTTCCAAGTCCTCCAGCAGGTGTCTGTCCATAGTCAAGTACATCGCCATAGGATACCTGCTTAGAGCATCAGCAACTACATTTGCCTTCCCAGGGTGATATTGAAGAGTGATATCAAAGTCTTTCATTAGTTCCAGCCACCTTCTTTGCCTCATGTTTAGCTCTTTCTGAGTGAAAATATATTTTAGACTTTTATGGTCTGTAAATATTTCCACCCTTTCTCCATAAAGGTAATGCTTCCAAAGTTTAAGAGCAAAAATGACAGCTGCCAATTCTAAATCATGGGTTGGATAATTCTTTTCATGTGGTCGAAGCTGTCTAGAGGCATATGCTATTACTTTCTTATTCTGCTCCAATACACAACCTAGACCTTTTCCAGAAGCATCACTATAAATAGCGAAACCTCCGGTTCCAGAAGGTAAGGTCAGAATAGGGGCAGAAGTTAGCCTTTTCTTCAATTCCTCAAAAGCATGCTGGCATTCATCAGTCCAGGTGAACTCTTCATCCTTCCTTGTTAACTTTGTCATGGGTTCAGCAATCCTAGCAAAGTCCTTTACAAACTTCCTATAGTAGCCAGCTAGTCCCAGGAAGCTTCTAATCTCTGCTACAGAGTCTGGAGTGGGCCAGGATTCTACTGCCGCTATTTTCTTAGGATCTACTGCTATCCCATCTCCAGTCACAACATGTCCCAAGAACTCTACTTTGTCTAGGAAGAAAGCACATTTAGACAATTTTCCATAAAGCCTTTCCTTCCTCAAAGTCTCCAATGCTAGCCTCAAATGTTCTTCATGTTCTTCGGGGGTCTTGGAGTAGATCAAAATATCGTCAATAAAGACCACTACAAATTTGTCTAGGTATGGCTGGAAAACTCTGTTCATTAGGTTCATAAAAACTGCTGGAGCATTCGTCAACCCGAACGACATTACTAAGAATTCGTAGTGTCCGTTCCGGGTATTGAAAGCAGTTTTAGGGATGTCTTCTTTCCTTACCCTTACTTGGTGGTATCCAGACCTCAAATCAATCTTTGAAAATACCCGAGCTCCACTCAACTGATCGAATAAGTCATCTATCCTGGGCAGGGGATACTTATTCTTAATTGTTAAGGCATTTAAGGCCCTATAGTCAATACACATTCTGGATGTTCCGTCCTTCTTGGGCACAAAAAGTATTGGGGCTCCCCAGGGTGAGACACTAGACCTAATGAACCCTTTGTCTTCTAGCTCCTTGATTTGTTCATTAAGTTCTATTATCTCATTCTTGTTGATTCTGTAGGGGTTCTGAGATACTGGTGCTGCTCCTGGCACTAAGTCAATGGAGAATTCAACTTCTCGGTCTGGGGGTAAGCCTGGGAGATCCTCAGGGAAGACATCAAGGTATTCAGAGATGATAGGTGGCAATTCTTCTGTTACTAGGGCTCCACAAATTATGTTATTACCCATTTCTCTAGAACCTCTAGCAAATTCAAATTCTGGCTTGCAAGGGGGTCTGAAGATTACACTGCCTCTGTGACAGTCTATTGTGGCATGATGTTGACTTAACCAATCCATACCCAGTATAATGTCAAAACTGGGCACTAGCATTACAAGTAGTCTAGCATACAGTTCTCTTCCACATAATGTGATAGGACAATTGTTACAAGCATCACTAACCGGAATGATTCCTCCACCGGTAATGATCTTATAACAATTCCTAAGGGGTTTAGTGCTTAAGCTATGCTTCATAAGGAAATCTACTGACATGAATGAATGTGAAGCTCCAGAGTCAAATAAAGTAATAGCTGGTATTGAATTTATAAGCACGGAACCTATGATCACGTCAGCTGTGGCTTCTGCTTCTTCCAGAGTCATTGCATAAGCACGGCCTTGCTGCGGTGCACCCCTCTGTTGTTGCTGTTGGTGCTGAGCAAAGCGTTGTTGTTGAGTTGGAAGCGGAGGTCCCCTTTGTTGTGCTGCTGGGGGCCTGGCCTGGACTGGAGCCCTTGGTGCAGCTGGACGTCCTTGAGCAGCAGGACAGTCCCTCAATTGATGTGCTGGGGAACCACAATAGAGGCAAGCACCTAGCCTCTTCCTGCAGTCTTGCCAAGTGTGGCCTGGTTTTTGGCAATAGTTGCAAGGGGGAGCTCGCTGGTTCTGTCCTTGAGCCTGGGGTGCTGGAGCTCGAGGGGGAGGACGCTGATTTTGCTGCGGGGCCCTCTGCTGTTGTTGTTGAAAAGGGCGTTTGTTGGGTCCCGCATTTCCGGTATCTCTTTCTCGTTTCAGTTTGTGCCCCATGTCTCTCTCGACTCCTTGTGCCACGCTCAGGATTTCCTCATAGGTGCGAGCTCGGCTGGTGGTGACAGCGAGGCGAATATCCGGAGATAGCCCCTTCTTGAATCTTCGGGCTCTGTCCTCCGGGGTACGAACCATGTACTCCGCAAAGTGGCTTAACCTGCTAAATTCAGCAGTATATTCATCAACAGTCATGTTACCTTGTTCCAGTCTCTCGAATTGGCTTTCGAGAGCTTCCCGAGCCACTTCGGGATAAAATTTCTCCTTGAATAGCCTCTTGAAGTCCTCCCAGGTGACGTCGGGAGCAGATAGTTGGGGTTCATCTCTGAACCAGGTTCGAGCAATATCGAACAGTTGCAGGCTAGCGGATTCCACTTTGAGATCATCGGGAACCCGAGCAGTCTTCAGGAGTCTCTCGACATTCTCTATCCACTCATCAGCGTAGAGAATGCCCTCAGTTCCATAAAATTCCAGAGGCCTAAGGTTCTTGAAGTCTTTAGCACTCCCTGGCCTCTTGAGTGACGACTCCTGGGGTTTAAGAGCTTCTGAGAGGCTGGTCCGCAGAAGTGCCGTCTGTTCTTTCTGGGATTCCACTAATCCCTGGAATACTCCTATTAGCTGTGCCCCATCTAAGGTAACTGCCGGAACAGATGGGGGCGGCGGGAGTGCAAGAGTCTCGGGCACATTCGGCTCAGCTGGTTCTGATGTGCCTCCTACTGTGTTCCTGGTCTGGACCATTCTGAAAGATTAAGGGATAGGAAGATCAGAATAGAATACTTGGAAATCAAGGGCGATAGAAAAATTGAGCAGTAATGATATCAAGAATTGAAATAAGGACGCTATACTGTGAATGAGCTTTTCCTAGAATCCTCAATTTTATTCCATACCCTGTCCTAGGGTATTATCCTATTTAAGGATAGGACCTGCATGGGCCACCATAAAAACGTGTCACGACCCGCACCCGGAAGTTCGGGCACGAGTACGTGGGTACGTCCAGCCTACGCCGCAGAGTCGGCGGTAGTACGCTGTCTAGGTCAATCCATCTAAATTAGTCTAACTCAATCACAATTAACATAGGCGAGATAATAATGAGAATGAAACTTAAGATTTGCAAACTGAAATAAATGTGACAGCAATTCAAATGTTTAATACAGAAATTCCAATGAAATCGGGGACAAACCCGATTAAATAAGATAGAAAACAGAATAAAAGATAGCTAAAACTAGCTACTCCGCAGCAGGGGTCTCCTGGGTGGGTTCTGGCTCCTCATAGGTATAATCTGTACCCTCATAAGGACCACAATAAGTAGGAGCAAGGTCCTCATCATCGCCTAAATCAACAGATCCAGTCAGGAAAGGAGCAGAGTACACAGTGCACAACAATATTAAACTAGATATTTATGACAATTAAACATAGAGTATCATGTTAAGGAAACTGCGTACAAGAATGTTAATATTTCAGAGTCACAACTATAAATAAGAATATGAGAAAACAGAAGTAAATGAGCAGAGTGAAACTATCACAGTCAGCAAGAAGATAACATGACTAGAACTATCTGTATGAAACTTGTGTTTGTTTTTAGAATACTTAGTTGGCATGCAGGGGTTTATAAGGCTAATCCGGCCGTCATAAACGGCTATTATTCACGAATAATCGAGATCCGGCTGATGGACAGTCGTGTACCAACAGCTATTATTCACGACAAGGGGAAGGGTAAACTACATGCCTTTCAGTATTCTCCCACCCGACATGAGAAACAAGACATGAATTCCAAATATTCAAGACATGAAATATAGTATTCTAACACTACGTGTAATCAGCAAGAGTACTAATAGAGCAGGGAATTTAATTATCACAATATAAAGATTAACTTGAAGTGCAGGTACTTGCCTGTTGTCTGGATCTGATTAAATTAGGTTCTTGGGAGAAATTTCCACAGATGAGTCCAAAAGCTGAAACAGACATTACCATCATGCTCAGAAGATGTCAAATAGCTAGAAACGCCTGTCCTTGGGTCCAATTTGGAGACAAGGGCAAAACGACAGTTTCGGGTCAAAACGGGCTCCGCCGTTGGGCCTGCTTTGCACCGAAAAACGTGTCCAGGTCAACGGTCTCCAAATTCACCAAACTTAGTGCCAACAGGTCAGGAACGCTGATACGAACCCAACGGAACTTCCAGATTTGGATTCCGATGAGCCGAACACAAAATCGCCCGTCGAGCGGGGCCTGTGGGGCCCACGACACGCGATTTCGTCAACGTTCTCAGAATCGAACCAAACTTGACCCACAGGACCAGCGTATCGCTACGAGTCCGATGGCGCAAGTTTCGTCTCGATCTGACGAGTGTGCACGAAGTTAGGGCGAATTGCCGAAAAGACGGATAAGGAGCGATGTCCGCGGATACGCGTTGATTCCGGTGTGCACGCACACCCGAATCAGCTTCCGCGAAATCTCACACGTCCGTATCGACGCTGCGCACGTATCTGTGAAGACCGCACGCGACCAAGTCGTCCCGTTTGGCGGGACGTACTCGGTTCCGGGGTGAAACAGGGTCTGGTTTTTCCTGTTTTTGGATCGCGGTGTGCGATCACCACAGGACGCGATGCCCCGAACAGTTTGTCCGGACACCGAGAGGGTCATACAGGCTTCGCGTAGGAATTGACGGAATCGAAAACGGAGATCAGGATTGCAAGTTATGAATACCTGAAGGGGACCGAGAAATCGGGGCTTTTCGAGTCCGAAACGAGCTCGTGTCCTGGACATGTCAGCGGCGTGTCCGGGCTCGTATCCGTGTCTGGGTCGTGTCCGCGGCGTGTCCGGTGCTGCTGGAGGGTACGCCGTCGGTCGGCGAGGTCGGGCCGGGTCACGGCGGTCGTCGAGCGGCGGCTAGGGCGGCGCCAAGGCTCTGGCGGCGGCTCGAGCAGTCGTCGAGCGGCGGAGGGAGGTGTCTGGAGGTCGGGGAGGAGAGAGGAGGAAGGGGAGAGGTCGACGGCGGTCTGGGAGGCCTCGTGCGGGGGCGGCAGCTAGGGTCGGGGTCGCCGGAGATCGCCGGAGGGGGGGGTCGAGCTAGGGTTAGGGTTTGGGAGTGAAGGTGGAGGCGAGGGGATATAAATAGGGGGTTGGCTGGGGCGAGGCCGGGCGTCGTGGCCGCGGGAAAGTCGGAGGGGAGGCGCGGACGTGGGCCGGTTCTCCGGCCACGTCGCCGGAGAACGCGGCGGCCGGCGCTTTGATCGGGTCGTGGGAGTCGGGGTAGGGGTGACCGGAGTCCGGGTCGGGTCGGGCGCGGATCCGGTCAGGCCGACCCGCCCGACCCGCTAAGCATAGGGCTGGGCCGGGCTGCTACTGGGCTCGGCCCACTGGGCCGGGCCGGGCCCAAAAATAAAAATAAAAATAAAAATAGAAATAAAATAAATAAATAATAAATAATCAATTAATAATTAATTAATTAGAAAAAATTGTTTTTTGGCATTTAAAAATAGTTCTGAGGTCCAGAAAAATCCAGAAAAATTGCCCTAAGTCCAGTTTTCTATTTTACACCCAAAAATATTATTTTCATAATATTTACATGTTATTTATTGCCAATTAAAAATCATTTATAAATTAAAAGCCTTGATTTTAATTACAGAAAATTCACAGAAAATTCCAGAAAATTGGGAAAAATCCAAGATTTAATAATTTGAAAATTCAGGGGGTTTACAACCTACCCAACTTACAAAAATTTCGTCCTCGAAATTTAAGAATAACAGGGCACGAAAAAGAAAAGGCCGAAAAATAAAATACAATATACCTCAGGGTTCAAAAAGGTAGGGGTATTGCTCTCTAATCTCGTCTTCTCGCTCCCAGGTGGATTCGCCGGGAGAATGATGCTTCCAAGCTACGCGAACCAGGGAGATAGCCTGATTCCGTAGGACTTTCTTCGAGCGATCCAGGATCTCCACGGGTTGCTCTTGGTAGGTCAAACTTGGGCCTACTTCGAGTTCTGAGTGATCCAAAATGTGGCTGGGGTCTGACACATACTTCCTCAGCTGCGACACGTGGAAGACGTTATGTACTCCATCCAGAGAGGGTGGCAATGCCAGTCGGTATGCCACTTCTCCGATTTTCTCCTGTATGCCAAAAGGTCCGATGAATCTTGGGCTGAGTTTTCCACTCCTTCCGAACCTAATGGTGCCACGTGTCGGAGAAATCTTTAAGAATACCAGCTCTCTAACCTTTAATAAAGTCACAATCAAGTCTTAGTTCCATAAGCAAAATATTTAAATTGACTTGAATTTCATAAATTTAATTACCTCAAATTCCAAGGGCCTTCGGTGGCTATTTGCCCAATGTCGTTGCCTGTCTTGAGCCACTCGAAGTCTGTCCCTTATTTGCTTTACCTTCTCAGCTGAATCGATCACCATCTCTGGTCCCAGTAGGGCTCTTTCTCCAACGTCGTCCCATGATAGCGGGGTACGACATCTTCGGCCATACAGGGCTTCAAATGGAGTCATCTCGATACTGGCTTGGTAGCTGTTATTATAAGAGAACTCCACCAGATGTAAATAGTCTTCCCAGGACCCTCCAAAATCTAGAACACATGTACGGAGCATATCTTCAAGGGTCTGGATTGTACGTTCCGATTGATCATCGGTTTGGGGATGATAAGCTGTGCTGAATTTGAGTTGAGTTCCCAAACTGGCTTGTAAGCTCTTCCAGAAGTGAGAGGTGAACCTTGAATCTCTGTCGGAGACAATACTTACTGGAACTCCATGCAGCCTAACAATATGTCTGATATATAACTCTGCCAGCTTCTCTGTAGATAGCCCTACCTTGAAAGGTAGAAAATGTGCAGACTTGGTCAGTCGATCTACTATCACCCAGATTGCATCCTTTCCACTGGGTGTCCTTGGAAGGCCGGAAACAAAATCCATTGTGATATGTTTCCACTTCCACTCCGGAATGGGTAGTGGTTGAAGCAATCCTCCAGGTCTTTGTCTTTCTGCCTTGACTTGCTGGCACACTAAACAACGAGATACGAACCTGGCTACTTCTCTTTTCATGCCATGCCACCAAACATGCGTCCTCAGGTCCTTGTACATCTTGTTGGCTCCTGGATGTATAGAGTACTGCGATCTGTGCGCCTCTTGCATAACTTCTTCTCTTATGTCTCCTTGAGGTACACATAATCTGTCGCCATGCCTCAGTGATCCATCTTCATGAATCCTGAACTCTTCTACTAATCCAGCTTGCACTTGACCTCGAAGGCTTCGCAGGCCTTCGTCTTGAAACTGAGTCTCCTTGATCTTGTCTATTAAGTTAGACTGAATCTACAAGTTCATCATTTGGCCCTCTTTTCCTGGGATAATTACTTCAATACCCAAACTTTCCAAGTCCTCCAGCAGGTGTCTGTCCATAGTCAAGTACATCGCCATAGGATACCTGCTTAGAGCATCAGCAACTACATTTGCCTTCCCAGGGTGATATTGAAGAGTGATATCAAAGTCTTTCATTAGTTCCAGCCACCTTCTTTGCCTCATGTTTAGCTCTTTCTGAGTGAAAATATATTTTAGACTTTTATGGTCTGTAAATATTTCCACCCTTTCTCCATAAAGGTAATGCTTCCAAAGTTTAAGAGCAAAAATGACAGCTGCCAATTCTAAATCATGGGTTGGATAATTCTTTTCATGTGGTCGAAGCTGTCTAGAGGCATATGCTATTACTTTCTTATTCTGCTCCAATACACAACCTAGACCTTTTCCAGAAGCATCACTATAAATAGCGAAACCTCCGGTTCCAGAAGGTAAGGTCAGAATAGGGGCAGAAGTTAGCCTTTTCTTCAATTCCTCAAAAGCATGCTGGCATTCATCAGTCCAGGTGAACTCTTCATCCTTCCTTGTTAACTTTGTCATGGGTTCAGCAATCCTAGCAAAGTCCTTTACAAACTTCCTATAGTAGCCAGCTAGTCCCAGGAAGCTTCTAATCTCTGCTACAGAGTCTGGAGTGGGCCAGGATTCTACTGCCGCTATTTTCTTAGGATCTACTGCTATCCCATCTCCAGTCACAACATGTCCCAAGAACTCTACTTTGTCTAGGAAGAAAGCACATTTAGACAATTTTCCATAAAGCCTTTCCTTCCTCAAAGTCTCCAATGCTAGCCTCAAATGTTCTTCATGTTCTTCGGGGGTCTTGGAGTAGATCAAAATATCGTCAATAAAGACCACTACAAATTTGTCTAGGTATGGCTGGAAAACTCTGTTCATTAGGTTCATAAAAACTGCTGGAGCATTCGTCAACCCGAACGACATTACTAAGAATTCGTAGTGTCCGTTCCGGGTATTGAAAGCAGTTTTAGGGATATCTTCTTTCCTTACCCTTACTTGGTGGTATCCAGACCTCAAATCAATCTTTGAAAATACCCGAGCTCCACTCAACTGATCGAATAAGTCATCTATCCTGGGCAGGGGATACTTATTCTTAATTGTTAAGGCATTTAAGGCCCTATAGTCAATACACATTCTGGATGTTCCGTCCTTCTTGGGCACAAAAAGTATTGGGGCTCCCCAGGGTGAGACACTAGACCTAATGAACCCTTTGTCTTCTAGCTCCTTGATTTGTTCATTAAGTTCTATTATCTCATTCTTGTTGATTCTGTAGGGGTTCTGAGATACTGGTGCTGCTCCTGGCACTAAGTCAATGGAGAATTCAACTTCTCGGTCTGGGGGTAAGCCTGGGAGATCCTCAGGGAAGACATCAAGGTATTCAGAGATGATAGGTGGCAATTCTTCTGTTACTAGGGCTCCACAAATTATGTTATTACCCATTTCTCTAGAACCTCTAGCAAATTCAAATTCTGGCTTGCAAGGGGGTCTGAAGATTACACTGCCTCTGTGACAGTCTATTGTGGCATGATGTTGACTTAACCAATCCATACCCAGTATAATGTCAAAACTGGGCACTAGCATTACAAGTAGTCTAGCATACAGTTCTCTTCCACATAATGTGATAGGACAATTGTTACAAGCATCACTAACCGGAATGATTCCTCCACCGGTAATGATCTTATAACAATTCCTAAGGGGTTTAGTGCTTAAGCTATGCTTCATAAGGAAATCTACTGACATGAATGAATGTGAAGCTCCAGAGTCAAATAAAGTAATAGCTGGTATTGAATTTATAAGCACGGAACCTATGATCACGTCAGCTGTGGCTTCTGCTTCTTCCAGAGTCATTGCATAAGCACGGCCTTGCTGCGGTGCACCCCTCTGTTGTTGCTGTTGGTGCTGAGCAAAGCGTTGTTGTTGAGTTGGAAGCGGAGGTCCCCTTTGTTGTGCTGCTGGGGGCCTGGCCTGGACTGGAGCCCTTGGTGCAGCTGGACGTCCTTGAGCAGCAGGACAGTCCCTCAATTGATGTGCTGGGGAACCACAATAGAGGCAAGCACCTAGCCTCTTCCTGCAGTCTTGCCAAGTGTGGCCTGGTTTTTGGCAATAGTTGCAAGGGGGAGCTCGCTGGTTCTGTCCTTGAGCCTGGGGTGCTGGAGCTCGAGGGGGAGGACGCTGATTTTGCTGCGGGGCCCTCTGCTGTTGTTGTTGAAAAGGGCGTTTGTTGGGTCCCGCATTTCCGGTATCTCTTTCTCGTTTCAGTTTGTGCCCCATGTCTCTCTCGACTCCTTGTGCCACGCTCAGGATTTCCTCATAGGTGCGAGCTCGGCTGGTGGTGACAGCGAGGCGAATATCCGGAGATAGCCCCTTCTTGAATCTTCGGGCTCTGTCCTCCGGGGTACGAACCATGTACTCCGCAAAGTGGCTTAACCTGCTAAATTCAGCAGTATATTCATCAACAGTCATGTTACCTTGTTCCAGTCTCTCGAATTGGCTTTCGAGAGCTTCCCGAGCCACTTCGGGATAAAATTTCTCCTTGAATAGCCTCTTGAAGTCCTCCCAGGTGACGTCGGGAGCAGATAGTTGGGGTTCATCTCTGAACCAGGTTCGAGCAATATCGAACAGTTGCAGGCTAGCGGATTCCACTTTGAGATCATCGGGAACCCGAGCAGTCTTCAGGAGTCTCTCGACATTCTCTATCCACTCATCAGCGTAGAGAATGCCCTCAGTTCCATAAAATTCCAGAGGCCTAAGGTTCTTGAAGTCTTTAGCACTCCCTGGCCTCTTGAGTGACGACTCCTGGGGTTTAAGAGCTTCTGAGAGGCTGGTCCGCAGAAGTGCCGTCTGTTCTTTCTGGGATTCCACTAATCCCTGGAATACTCCTATTAGCTGTGCCCCATCTAAGGTAACTGCCGGAACAGATGGGGGCGGCGGGAGTGCAAGAGTCTCGGGCACATTCGGCTCAGCTGGTTCTGATGTGCCTCCTACTGTGTTCCTGGTCTGGACCATTCTGAAAGATTAAGGGATAGGAAGATCAGAATAGAATACTTGGAAATCAAGGGCGATAGAAAAATTGAGCAGTAATGATATCAAGAATTAAAATAAGGACGCTATACTGTGAATGAGCTTTTCCTAGAATCCTCAATTTTATTCCATACCCTGTCCTAGGGTATTACCCTATTTAAGGATAGGACCTGCATGGGCCACCATAAAAACGTGTCACGACCCGCACCCGGAAGTTCGGGCACGAGTACGTGGGTACGTCCAGCCTACGCCGCAGAGTCGGCGGTAGTACGCTGTCTAGGTCAATCCATCTAAATTAGTCTAACTCAATCACAATTAACATAGGCGAGATAATAATGAGAATGAAACTTAAGATTTGCAAACTGAAATAAATGTGACAGCAATTCAAATGTTTAATACAGAAATTCCAATGAAATCGGGGACAAACCCGATTAAATAAGATAGAAAACAGAATAAAAGATAGCTAAAACTAGCTACTCCGCAGCAGGGGTCTCCTGGGTGGGTTCTGGCTCCTCATAGGTATAATCTGTACCCTCATAAGGACCACAATAAGTAGGAGCAAGGTCCTCATCATCGCCTAAATCAACAGATCCAGTCAGGAAAGGAGCAGAGTACACAGTGCACAACAATATTAAACTAGATATTTATGACAATTAAACATAGAGTATCATGTTAAGGAAACTGCGTACAAGAATGTTAATATTTCAGAGTCACAACTATAAATAAGAATATGAGAAAACAGAAGTAAATGAGCAGAGTGAAACTATCACAGTCAGCAAGAAGATAACATGACTAGAACTATCTGTATGAAACTTGTGTTTGTTTTTAGAATACTTAGTTGGCATGCATGGGTTTATAAGGCTAATCCGGCCGTCATAAACGGCTATTATTCACGAATAATCGAGATCCGGCTGATGGACAGTCGTGTACCAACAGCTATTATTCACGACAAGGGGAAGGGTAAACTACATGCCTTTCAGTATTCTCCCACCCGACATGAGAAACAAGACATGAATTCCAAATATTCAAGACATGAAATATAGTATTCTAACACTACGTGTAATCAGCAAGAGTACTAATAGAGCAGGGAATTTAATTATCACAATATAAAGATTAACTTGAAGTGCAGGTACTTGCCTGTTGTCTGGATCTGATTAAATTAGGTTCTTGGGAGAAATTTCCACAGATGAGTCCAAAAGCTGAAACAGACATTACCATCATGCTCAGAAGATATCAAATAGCTAGAAACGCCTGTCCTTGGGTCCAATTTGGAGACAAGGGCAAAACGGCAGTTTCGGGTCAAAACGGGGTCCGCCGTTGGGCCCGCTTTGCACCGAAAAACGTGTCCAGGTCAACGGTCTCCAAATTCACCAAACTTAGTGCCAACAGGTCAGGAACGCTGATACGAACCCAACGGAACTTCCAGATTTGGATTCCGATGAGCCGAACACAAAATCGCCCGTCGAGCGGGGCCTATGGGGCCCACGACACGCGATTTCGTCAACATTCTCAGAATCGAACCAAACTTGACCCACAGGACCAGCGTATCGCTACGAGTCCGATGGCGCAAGTTTTGTCTCGATCTGACGAGTGTGCACGAAGTTAGGGCGAATTGTCGAAAAGGCGGATACGGAGCGATGTCCGCGGATACGCGTTGATTCCGGTGTGCACGCACACCCGAATCAGCTTCCGCGAAATCTCACACGTCCGTATCGACGCTGCGCACGTATCTGTGAAGACCGCACGCGACCAAGTCGTCCCGTTTGGCGGGACGTACTCGGTTCCGGGGTGAAACAGGGTCTGGTTTTTCCTGTTTTTGGATCGCGGTGTGCGATCACCACAGGACGCGATGCCCCGAACAGTTTGTCCGGACACCGAGAGGGTCATACAGGCTTCGCGTAGGAATTGACGGAATCGAAAACGGAGATCAGGATTGCAAGTTATGAATACCTGAAGGGGACCGAGAAATCGGGGCTTTTCGAGTCCGAAACGAGCTCGTGTCCTGGACGTGTCAGCGGCGTGTCCGGGCTCGTATCCGTGTCTGGGTCGTGTCCGCGGCGTGTCCGGTGCTGCTGGAGGGTACGCCGTCGGTCGGCGAGGTCGGACCGGGTCACGGCGGTCGTCGAGCGGCGGCTAGGGCGGCGCCAAGGCTCTGGCGGCGGCTCGAGCAGTCGTCGAGCGGCGGAGGGAGGTGTCTGGAGGTCGGGGAGGAGAGAGGAGGAAGGGGAGAGGTCGACGGCGGTCTGGGAGGCCTCGCGCGGGGGCGGCAGCTAGGGTCGGGGTCGCCGGAGATCGCCGGAGGGGGGGGTCGAGCTAGGGTTAGGGTTTGGGAGTGAAGGTGGAGGCGAGGGGATATAAATAGGGGGTTGGCTGGGGCGAGGCCGGGCGTCGTGGCCGCGGGAAAGTCGGAGGGGAGGCGCGGACGTGGGCCGGTTCTCCGGCCACGTCGCCGGAGAACGCGGCGGCCGGCGCTTTGATCGGGTCGTGGGAGTCGGGGTAGGGGTGACCGGAGTCCGGGTCGGGTCGGGCGCGGATCCGGTCAGGCCGACCCGCCCGACCCGCTAAGCATAGGGCTGGGCCGGGCTGCTACTGGGCTCGGCCCACTGGGCCGGGCCGGGCCCAAAAATAAAAATAAAAATAAAAATAGAAATAAAATAAATAAATAATAAATAATCAATTAATAATTAATTAATTAGAAAAAATTGTTTTTTGGCATTTAAAAATAGTTCTGAGGTCCAGAAAAATCCAGAAAAATTGCCCTAAGTCCAGTTTTCTATTTTACACCCAAAAATATTATTTTCATAATATTTACATGTTATTTATTGCCAATTAAAAATTATTTATAAATTAAAAGCCTTGATTTTAATTACAGAAAATTCACAGAAAATTCCAGAAAATTGGGAAAAATCCAAGATTTAATAATTTGAAAATTCAGGGGGTTTACAAAGAGTCTGGAGAACTCTTCCCAAGTAACTCGGTCTGGTCCGAGCCTGGTCTCTTCGGATAGCCACCAGTGATGAGCATTGTCCGTCAATTGCATTCTGACGGCGGTCATCCAACATTCTCTTGGTAGTTCAGCTGCTTCTAATTGATGCCGAATGTTGGTGAGCCATTCATGCACTTCTGTTGGTCCCTCCTTGCCAGAGAAAGTACGGGGCTTCAGCTGGCGGAAGTCTGTGATAGAGCCCGTCGGTTGCCTTCTAGCTTGTAGGTTGGCCTGCTCCAGTGCATTTACTAGGCTGTACCTCAAGTACTCAGCTTCGCGATATTGGGCTTCGGTTTGGATCTGTTGCTGGGCTTGCATCATTACGTAGAACATCTGGAACATCTGCTGTTTGTCCATTGCTTGGCCTGGTAGAAAGGCAGGCATCTGCGGAGTGAACTGGGGCGGAGGTGGAATTTCATCACGCCAAAATCTAGAAGATTGCGGATCTGCTTGTCTGCTTCGGTGAGTAGAGGGATCTCCACTCAATAGCGTCACTTTATCTTCTCCGTAGGTGGTTTCAGCACCTATTGGTGTTCTTACTGGAGTTCCGTCGGTTTCTCGTGAATCCATTACTCTGCATCAACAATAAACTATAAGAGGCGCACAGGAGTCAAGGCAAGATGCAATTCAAAAATTAGTTTGAATACGATACAGATATCAAGAACGTGTGCAAGCAAGTGGATGAGATCCTAAAAACTTATCCTATTCTTATTGCAGGCCTGTTCGGTCCCTAAGTTGAAACCGAACAATTTAGTCGTTGACCTGCATGGGCCACCACAAAAACCATATCACGCCCCAGTCCCAAAATACCGAGGGACTGGACGCGTGATAATGGCCAGCAGTACGCACGGATGGACAAACCCAATTTAATGGATCCATCGGGCATACTTAAGCTGTATTACATCAGTCAGGGTTTCACTATTCTCATCCACAGATATAAGATAGCAATAACAGCAAAAGAAATATTAAACACCAACAGTCAAAGTAAAGAAAATCGGAGAACAATCCGATATTAAGTCTGTTTACACCAAGTTCTCAAAGACAGGAAATAAAGAGTTCAATTAAACAGGAATAAAGTCTATTTGCCATAATACTGAGCATGGCGAAGCAATTGTTCATGAGAAGTCCTCAGCGATCACCTCGTCTTCAGGTTCATGTGCTGCTCCGAGTAGTGCTCCTGTTCCGTACACCTCTGGGTAGATCTCGTCTGCTAAATCTGGGGACATAATCTATTCCAGGTCCTCAGGGGACATAGCAAGGTACAAAAAACACAAGCCAAAAATATAATGCAGTACAGAAATAAAGAAATAACAGGGTAAGTAACTAACCAGCTATGTGATCATGCAAGTGAGAGTTATTATTCATACTCAGGCTGAGACTACTACAGGATCAGTGACAAGAAACCATAGCAGTATTTTTCTCGAAGGGCCAGTACAGGTGCCAAAGCTCTGTGTCAGAGACTAGGACACTTCAAGATAACAGTATATAATATATATTCAGCCTTGATATGGTAATACTCTCCCCACCCAATATAATCTCACGTCACAGTTCTTAATGTTCATGTTACGCAAGATTTAAAACTAATGCAGTCAGTCATTTATAAGTTCTAAGAAATTAAAGCTTAAATCCTGAAATCTATATCCTATACAAACCCCCTTGAATATTCAGGAAGATTCTGTATCATGCTTTGTGTCAGGTGTCCTGGGTATAAAATACTTGATAGGGCAAGTACAACAGTCACAGAAATTAAAACAAGAGAATCAAAATAAATTAAATGCTGCATTTTATGGCAAGGTACACTTGCCTGGGTTTCCTGTTTCAGTTGTATCTCGAGCTTCAGCTGGATTTCCAAGTAGTACTCCGGTTGCTGAAATTGACATCACCATCAGGTCCAGAACACTTCAATCAGCTAGGAACGCCTGTCCTTGAGTCCAATTTGGAGACAAGGGCAAAAACGTCATTTTTGGGTCAAGGCGGGGTCCAATTGTGGGCCGCTTTGTACCAAAAAATGCGTCAGGGTTAAAGATCTCAAAATTAGTCCAACTTAGTGTCAACAGGCCAGGAACGATGATACGAACCCAACGGAACTTCCAGAATTGGATTCCGATGAGCCGTTCTCAAAATCGCCCGTCGGTTGGAGCCTGTGGGGCCCACGACACACGATTTTGTCAACGTTCTCAGAATCGAACCAAACTTGGCTCACAGGACCAGTGTATTGCCACGAGTCCAATGGCGCAAGTTTTGTCTCGATCTGACTTGTGTATACTAAGTTATAGCGAAAAACAGAAAGTACGGATACAGGGCGGTGTCCGCGGATACGCACTGATCCCGGTGTGCACGCACATCCAAATCAGCTTCTGTGAAATTCCGCAGGTCCGTATCAACGACGCGCACGTATCTGTGAAGACCGCACGCGACCAAGTCGTCCCGTTTGGCGGGGCGTACTCGATACCGGGGTGAAACAGGGCTAAGTTTTTCCTGTTTTTGGATCGCGGTGTGCGATCACCACAGGACGCGATGTCACGAGCGGTTTGTCCGGACACCGAGAGGGTCATACAGGCTACGCGATACAATTTACGGAATCGAATTTCGAGCTACGAGCAGGAAGTTAGGAGTACCTAAACAGAGTCGAAAATCAGTGAATTCCTCGTGTCCAACTCGTGTCCGACACGCGACACTGTGCACTGTTGCTCGACCTAGGGTTAGAGTTAGGGTCCCAGTAGCTGAACTTCGCCGGAGCGGGCCGAATCCGGCCGGAGAGGCTGCTGATGGCGTCGCCGGGGAGGAGGCTCGGCGGGAGGCGCTGGAGGGGAGGTGCTGGACACGGCGGAGGGCGGTGCTAGGTGGAGGACGGCGAGGCTGGCTGTGGAGGCTAGGGCACGGGTCGGCTGGCTCGGGTGGCGTCCCAGCAAGGCGGCGGAGGGTTCGACGTTGGAGGGAGGATGCTGACAGGGTGGTGGTGTGGTGGTCGACGGGCAGGAGGGGGAGGGAAGTAGGGTTTTATAGTGGAGAAGAGGAAGAGGAGAAGGCGGCCGGTGAGGGAGTGGAGGTGGAGGGTCGGGAACGTGGTGCGTCGACCGGTGCGGGTAGCCGGAGGGTCGCCGGCGGCGTAACGGCCGGAGAGGAGATGAGGAGTCGGGGTATTGGCGGTTGGGGAAGAAGAAGTTAGCGGGTTCGGGTGGCCGGGTCGGGTCGGGTCAGGCGGATCCGACCCGATCCGAAAATCAATAGGCGGGTCGGGTCACGGGTTATTTGGTCGGGTCTGGATTGAACCCAGATCCGACCCAATAAGGAATTTGGTTTAAATATAAACCCGGTCCGGTTCAATTTGGTTTGGTTCGGTTTATTTTAAAATAAACCCGGTTTATTTGGGTTTAATAATTAAATTAGTATTTTGGGCTTTTAAAATTCATCCGGGGTCCAATAAATTCTCGAAAAATTATCCTATGTCTGGTTTTCTATTTTACACCATAAAATATTATTTTCATAATATTTTAATATGATTTAATAATAATTAAAAATCTTTTAATAATTAAAACACCTGATTTAAATTAGGGAAAATTGCCAGAAAATTCCAGAAATTTTAGAAAAATGTAAAAATCCAAAAATTTAATTTTCTTGAAAATCAGGGGGATTACACATTCTTATTCCAAATCTAGATCTAGAATTTTCCACTCCCAAATTCCTTTCATTCCCATTCCAATTCCCCACCAAATTCATTCCAAATTCTTCCTAATTCACCATTAGAAAGTTGAGAAGCAAGGATCTAGAAGGAGAAAGCAAGGATCTACAAAGAGGAGCAAAGATCTACAATTTGGAAGTAATTTTATCTCAATTGGAGGTTTCATTGGGAATCCATCTCCCAATAGGTATAATTCAGTTTTTCCCCTTAAAATAGCTTCTAAATCTGAGATTTAATCATGTAAAATTAACCCATATGTATGTACTACCCATAGGACTTGGTTTTGTGTTCATTGAAGACCAATGGAAAAAGTTATGCTATTTTTTGTGTCAATTTTGGAGGAATTCCGAATTTACATTTTGTTGTGTGTGTCAATTGATCCTATAGATCAATTGGGCATGTGCTTATGTGTTTGGAGCTAGTGTCGTATCCACAATTGGGTAAATGTAGGTCGTATCCCAACAATTTGGTGATACGTGTCATTTTGGGGGTTTTTTCTCCGACACGGGACTTTGTACATGTCTTATTTTGACACGGACACATAGATCTACATTTGACACTTTGATTTGTTCATAAATATTATTTGTAACTTGTTTGTGTCCTTCGGGGTGCAATTGGTTGTGTGTTGGACTAGTGTCGCATGCGTATCCTAGATCTAGTGGGATACGGTGTGATACTCTCCATTTGTGTGTGTTTATGTATAGATCTAATTACTTATGCCTTAATTCTTGAATTATAATTAGTAAATATATATAGATGTTATATATTTATTTTAGTGTAATTATTATGATATTTATTGTAGTATAGAGCTATCTATTTTTTATGTGTACTAATATAATGTATAAATATATATGTAGCTTTCTTTACATGCATTTATATATGTTACAACTTGTTAATAAAATAAATTATATATAAATATTTTATAAAATATATTTATGTGTTTAAATGAGTAATTATATTAATTATAATTATTATATAATTAATTGTATATAAATGAATGTATTTCTATGTGTGCATTTAACCATGTTAAAATATGTACATTAGTACATGGAATGTGTATTGTAGCTTTTAATATTTATTTATATGTATAGGATTATGTATATATAAGTATTATTTATTTATTTGTTTTATATATATATATATATATATATATATATATATATATTATATTGATTTATATATATATATATATATATATATATATATATATATATATATATATTAATTGTTTTGGCGACAACAGCTATTAATGACAGATTCTGTCATTAATAAACCGTGAGCAGCAGCAGCCGCTGTAGCTATTAATGACAGAATCATGTCATTAAATACACAGCAGCGGGCGGGATTTGAACAGCTTTAGTGACGGTTTTCTATGACAGTTGTTAACTGTCACCAATTAAGTGACAGTGGATTTATTATACAGCAGTTTGGCGACAGTTTTGCAGTGACAGTTAGAACTGTCACTATAGGGCCTGTTTAATGAAAATTAGTGTTTTAACACACTGTTTTCAGTGACAGTTAGGCAGTTTTAATTTATATTTTATATATAATAATTATATATATATATATATATATATATATATATATATATATATATATATATATATATATATATGTGTGTGTGTTTATTGTGAGGTATAATACTAGTATTGTTATAATTTTAATTGTATAATATAATAGTTTATATATAATATATTATGTATAAGGATAAATAATATACCTATATGTATCTTGAACATTACTTTGTGTGGATACCAAGTTGGTTCATAACCATGATTCCTAATTGTTGTATTTAATATTCTATATTATATACTTTATTGATTGATATATAGGTATTGTGAGGTTTACCTTGGATTCACGTATCCGAAGATACGGTATCCTAATATTTAAGGATGTAGTTTTATGGCTTAGATCTTAGTATTTTGATCCAAGATTTTAGTGCTAGACTTGTGCAACCTAGAAATAGATGGTTGACCTTGGTTTGACCATAGTTGACCATAGTTGACTTTAGTTGACTTTAGAGTTGACCATAGTTGACTTTTGACTTAGAATTGACTTATTGACCTAAAAGTTGACTAGTTTAACTTGTTCTCTTTTCGGGACCTTGTATTGATGTTGTATTCCATATCTAGGTCTTCGAGGCACCAGTCAAACATCTGTGAGACTGTTCATTGGACTTCAGACGAGTACATTCTTTGATAGTTTCTCATTTATGATATCCTCTATGTTCACTGTATTTAGTGTAGATATCCATGTTCTCTTGACACTATGGTTACACGGATTGGTATATCCGGATCTCGTCATGAGATGTTATTCCTTGGTATATGGTGTATATGGTGCAAGTATTGTTTCATTGGTTATCTTGTACATGTACAGACACTGATTCTCGGGAAGACTATCTATCTTCTTGGGGAATCTCGTGCCATAACATACCGTGGTTGGATCTATTATACCAGTCGGAGTGGGGAGTATTAGTATGGATATGTGATCAATATCCCTATTGAATAAAGTACAGATTACAGAATAGTGTTGATCATACACAGCACGTATGATTAGCCAGGCCGCATTGCATCTTGCCCAAGCCGATCACATGTTAAGCTAGTACTCACACACTTAGTCATTAGTATTCTTGTTTCATTGGCATATTGTTCATTATTGTATTTATTTCCAGTATTTCCTTATTGTATATATATCTCTTGTATCTATTGTGCATCTTGTTTATCCACAGCTATTTACTGTTACATAGTTTTTATCATTAATAAGAACTGCTGTTAGAGATGTACTCTGCTCCTTTTCCGACTGGATATATTTTTCCAGATGACACTGAGGAGTGGTACCCTACCTATTATGGACCCCAGGATATTGTGGATTTAGATTCTGAGACCCTGGCTCAAGAGGAACTTATCCCAACTGAGACAGTTGACCCTGGAGTTGTAGCTTCGTAGTATTCTTTTGTACTGGATTTGTCTCTAGCTTATTTCTGTATTTCTTCAGACTCATTGATGTATTTTAGACTCATGAGTTATTTTGTGACTATTCTATTCTTTATCTGATTCGTGCTCATTTCTGTCTTAGTTCTGTGATTGAGTATACTATCACTATTGGTGGTTCATTATATTGTTAGATAGACTATCTAGACAGCGTTCTACCGCCGATTCTGCGGCGTAGGCTGGGCGTTGTTTCTGACTAGTACCCTTACACCGGGTGCGGATCGTGACACATTTTTGGTGGTGGCCCATGCAGGTCTAGCTTCACAAAGTATGTGATGTCGTGGTAGTGCGACAATTTAGTTGTACTACTGCGAGCCTGCGATAGGATATAGGAAATAGGCTGAGATACTCAATCATATCTAGGAAAATTCTTTTGATTCAACTATTCTCCTTTGATATTGATACTTGATCCCTTAAACTTGTCCTTTCCTTGATGTCTTACATCTTGTGCCATATTGATTCTTTTTTTTATCCCAGGATGCCGCCTAAGACTAGATCGCAGCAGGGGAGAGCAGCTTCTGAGAGGTCTGTGACATCCCGAGGGTCTGCACCAGTCACTTCTCCGGTGATTGGAGTGTCAGCTGCTTTCGGAGGTCCACCACCTACTCAGAGGACTGTTCCAGCTGTATCTGAGGGGCTTCCACCTCCACCTCCTGTGCCAGCAGAGGCATCACAGATATTTACACTGTTTCGTGAGATACTCGAGGCACAGAGGGCTCAGTCAGAGGCACATCAGAGGCAGACCGACGTTCTACGGCAGGGCATCGAGAGTGCTCATCAGCTTGCTCGTGCCGTAGTTGAGAGAGGAGTTCTGGTCCAGCAGCAGGTTGTTCCTCAGGTTGCTCAGCTTCGGTCAGGCAACATTCGGGACTTCAAAAAACTGGAGCCTAGGGTTTTCAAAGGGACGGAGGGCATCGTCTATGCTGATGATTGGCTCGAGGACATTGAGGGTCTTATGAGGGTGTCCCGTCTTTCTGAAGATCTGAAGGTTGAGGCGGTAGGACTTCAACTGTTCGACGTCGCTCGCACTTGGTTCAGGAATGAGCCAGTTCTGGTTGACGTAGGACAATCTTGGGAGGTATTCAAGGACCTTTTCAAGAAGAATTTTTTCGCACGGATAGACATGCTTGACTTGGGGAGACAATTTGAGAGTCTCATTCAGGGGAGCATGTCTGTGGAGGAATACGCTGCGGGGTTCGGCAGGTTGAGCCAATTTGCAGAGTATCTGGTGAGAGAGCCGGAGGTGCGAGCTATTCGTTTCTGTGAGAGTCTAAACTGGGAAGTGAAGATTCTCATTCTGTCTTTTTATGAGACATACTCGGAGATACTTGCGGAGGCACGCAAGGTTGAGCGAGATTTGGGTTTGAAGACCAAGATAGACCATGATTCTTTTTTGGGGGCCAACGGCAGTGCTGTATCTGCCAAACGTCCTCATTTCCAGTCCAAACCTTTCCAGCAGCCACAGCAGAACCAGACTCCAGCTAGAGCGCCTTTTCACCAGGCACCTCAGCAGCAGAGACAGTTACAGCAAGCTCCATGCAACTACTGCAAGAAGTCCGGCCACATCTGGGAAGTTTACAGGAGGAGGCTAGGAGTTTGTTTGTATTATGGTACTGAAGGGCATCAATCTAGGGAGTGTCCTCGTCGTGCAGTTCAGGGAGCAGCTCCAGCTCCGAGGGCACAGACGAGACCACCTACAGCACAGCCGAGGGGACCACTTCCGACACAACAGTAGCGTTTTGTCCAGCATCAACAGCAGGGAGGTGCTCGACAGGGACGAGCGTTTGCTATGACCGTCGAAGAGGAGGAACCCACCAGAGATGTCATCGCAGGTTCTATTCTTCTTGATTCCATTCCAGCTTTAGCTTTGTTTGATAGTGGTGCTTTCCATAGTTTTGTATCTGTTTTTTTTGCTCTAAAGCATGGTTTGGTAGCTGAGTCTTTGGTTAGGACTTGCAAGATCTTGACCGGGGGAGGCATTATCCTGGTTAATAATATTTGCAAGGATCGGAGAGTTACTCTGGGAGGCAGGAAGTTGAGTGTGTGTCTACTTGTAATGCCACTTCCGAGCTACGATATTGTACTCGGGATGGATTGGTTGAGTAGGCACCGTGCTAGCATAGATTGTAGAGGAGATAGAGTTTTGTTTGGTCTGCCAGGAGAGCCAGAGTTCGAGTTTGTTAGAGGAGCTGTGGAGCAGGGAGAAGGCATTATTTGTGGAGCTATGGTGGAAGACAAGGAGTTGCCACATCCGTTGATAGCAGAGTTCTTAGATGTATTTCCTGAGGAATTATCAGGATTGTCGCTAGATCGAGATGTTGAATTTTTTATAGACTTGGTGCCAGGTGCAGAACCAATTTCGCAGCATGTCTATAAAGTAAACAACAGCGAGCTGGTCGAGTTGAAGAAGCAGGTAGACGAATTGCAGGATAAGGGGTTTATCAGATCGAGTTCTTCACCATGGGGAGCCCTGGTATTGTTTGTGCCGAAGAAGGATGGATCGGTGTGCATGTGCATTGATTACAGGGTTTTGAATAATCTCACTATCAAGAATAAGTGTCCTTTGCCACGGATTGATGATCTGTTTGATCAGTTGAGTGGTGCCAATGTATTTTCTAAGATAGATTTGAGATCAGGTTACCACCAGGTGAAGGTGAAGCCGGAGGACATACCGAAGACTACTTTTAGAACTCGGTATGGTCAGTACGAGTTTATGGTGATGTCGTTTGGTTTGACTAATGCACCAGCGGTATTTATGAACTTGATGAATAAGGTGTTCCACCAGTACCTTGACAAGTTCGTGGTGGTGTTCATCGACGATATACTCATATACTCGAGGACACCGGAGGAGCATGAGGAGCACTTGAGGATTGTGTTGGATGTACTGAGGAAGGAGAAGTTGTATGGAAAGTTGTCCAAGTGTGAGTTTTTCTTGGACAAGGTGGAGTTCTTGGGGCATGTTGTGACTGGTGATAGTATTTCAGTGGATCCAAAGAAGATTTCAGCAGTGGAATCTTGGAAGACTCCGAGTTCGGTAGCAGAGATCAGGAGTTTCTTGGGATTGGCAGGCTACTACAGGAAGTTTGTGCAAGATTTTTCGAGGATTGCCGAGCCGATGACCAGACTCACAAGGAAGGATGTGGAGTTTGTTTGGACGAAAGATTGCCAGGTTGCTTTTGAGGAGTTGAAGAAGAGGTTGACGTCTGCTCCTATTTGACGTTGCCATCAGGGTCCGGAGGTTTCACTATTTATAGTGATGCATCGGGGAAGGGTTTAGGTTGTGTTCTTCAGCAGCATGGGAAAGTGATTGCCTATGCATCCAGGCAATTGTGTCCTCATGAAAAGAACTACCCTACCCATGATTTGGAGTTGGCAGCCGTCATATTCGCCCTGAAGTTGTGGAAACATTATTTGTACGGAGAGCGTGTGGAGATCTTCACAGACCACAAAAGCTTGAAGTACGTTTTCACGCAGAAGGAGTTGAACATAAGGCAGCGTCGGTGGTTGGAACTGATGAAGAATTTTGATATCTCTTTGCAATATCATCCTGGGAAAGCCAATGTAGTTGCCGATGCTTTGAGCAGGTATCCGGTAGCTATATTCTTGACGCAGGATCGATATTTGTTGGAGGACTTGGAAAGCTTGGGCATTGAGGTAATTATTCCTGGGTGTGCTATGCAGATATGGGGATTGCAGATACACTCAGATTTGATGGACATAATCAAGGCAACACAGTATGATGATGTATCTCTGAGGAGTATCAGAGCTCAGGTGAGAGCAGGATTGGAGGATAATTTCACTATTGCAGAGGATGGATCTTTGAGGCATGGAGTTAGATTGTGTGTGCCTAGTGGGGAGTTGCGAGAGGAGGTGTTGCAGGAAGCGCATCACTCTCAGTATTCCATGCATCCAGGTGCTAACAAGATGTATCGGGATATACGAGAGAGTGTGTGGTGGTATGGCATGAAGAGGGAAGTGGCATAGTTTGTATCCAGATGCTTAGTGTGCCAGCAGGTGAAAGCCGAGAGGCAGAGGCCAGGAGGTTTACTTTAGCCATTACCCATTCCAGAGTGGAAGTGGGAACACATTACTATGGATTTTGTGTCCAGACTTCCACGATCTCCAGGAGGGAAAGACGCGATTTGGGTCATTGTTGATAGGTTGACCAAGTCGACCCACTTTTTGCCTTTCAAGGTGGGTTTATCTACGGAGAAGCTGGCAGAGATGTATGTGAGGCAGATCGTTAGGATACATGGAGTTCCCGTCAGCATAGTCTCAGATCGAGATAGTCGTTTCACTTCTCATTTCTGGAGGAGTTTACAGGAGAGTTTGGGCACTCAGCTCAAGTTCAGTACTGCATATCATCCCCAGACAGATGGGCAGTCAGAGAGGACTATTCAGACTCTCGAGGATATGTTGCGTACTTATGTACTAGATTTTGGGGGTTCTTGGGAGGACCATCTCCATTTGGTAGAGTTTGTTTACAACAACAGTTACCAGGCCAGTATAGAGATGTCACCTTTTGAAGCTCTATATGGTCGGAGGTGTCGTACTCCTTTGTCTTGGGATGATGTTGGAGAGAGAGTTTTGCTTGGGCCAGAGATGGTTGTGGATGCAGCAGAGAAGGTTCAGTTGATCAGAGACAGACTTCGAGGGGCGCAGGACAGACAACGGCATTGGGCCGATAGCCATCGGAGACCTTTGGAGTTTGAGGTATAGTTTAGATTTTGTTTGTGCTTGTTCTTGTTTGTTATAGATTAAGTTCTTAAGGTGGTATTTTGTTATAGGTGGGTAGTTTGGTGTTTCTGAGGATTTCTCCGACACGAGGCACGATTCGCTTCGGTGGAGGCGGAAAGCTTACTCCACGATTCATCAGACCTTTCACAATTCTAGAGAGGATCGGTGCAGTTGCTTATAGACTAGACTTGCCACCTGTATTGAAGGGAGTGCACAACGTGTTTCATGTGTCGCAGTTGAGACGATACGTGGCAGATCCTAGGCATGTATTGGATCACTCGAAGATAGAGGTGGACCCTACTCTTAGCTATCCAGAGCAGCCAGTTGAGATTCTGGATCGAAGAGAGAAGGTGCTGAGGAACCAGACTATTCCTTTGGTATGCGTCGCATGGAGGCATCACTCTCCGGAGGAGTCTACCTGGGAGAGAGAGGATGACATGCGAGAGCGTTATCCATATTTGTTTGTGCCTTGAGGTATGTTATTTCCTAGTTATGTTCTGTTCATTATTCGTTAGTTCTGTTTGTGATTTTTTGGGGGTAGTTTTTGTCTTTGAATTTTGAGGACGAAATTATTTTAAGGAGGGTAGACTTGTCACTACCACATTTTCTAGGAAAGGGTATTTTAGTCTTTTTCTATTTAATTAAATATTGTGCATGATAAATAATTATTTGTTGTATTATTTAATTATTGTTAGATATTATTTAATTATTTTGGACTTATATTAGTGGACCCAACTAGTTTTAGTTTGGACCCATGGACCAACATGAATTAATTAGTTAGACTAGGCCCATTTAGAAAGCCCATTGTTAAGGAGATGGATTAAAATTAATTAAATCATTAGACTAGAAGCTTCCTTCCTTAATTATTTCTTTATGAGATGCCCCAAGGGGTACATTGGACATTTTATAATTGCTTGGGGAAGGGGTAAGGCCGACCTATATTAGAGGGGGGGGGGAAATTCTCTCTCCTCTCATTCTCATTCCAAATCTAGATCTAGAATTTCCCACTCCCAAATTCCTTTCATTCCCATTCCAATTCCCCACCAAATTCATTCCAAATTCTTTCCAATTCACCATTAGAAAGTTGAGAAGCAAGGATCTAGAAGGAGGAAGCAAGGATCTACAAAGAGGAGCAAGGATCTACAATTTGGAAGCAATTTTATCTCAATTGGAGGTTTCATTGGGAATCCATCTCCCAATAGGTATAATTCAATTTTCCCCCTTAAAATAGCTTCTAAATCTGAGATTTAATCATGTAAAATCAACGCATATGTATTTACTACCCATAGGACTTGGTTTTGTGTTCATAGGAGATCCATGGAGAAAGTTATGGTGCTTTTTGTGTCAATTTTGGAGAAATTCCGAATTTATATTTTGTTGTGTGTGTCAATTGATCCTATAGATCAATTAGGCATGTGCTTATGTGTTTGGGGCTAGTGTCGTATCCATAATTGGGTACATGTAGGTCATATCCCAACAATTTGGTGATACGTGTCATTTTGGGGGTTTTCCTCCGACACGGGACTTTGTACATGTCGTATTTTGATACGGACACATAGATCTACATTTGACACTTTGATTTGTTCATAAATATTATTTGTAACTTGTTTGTGTCCTTCAGGGTGCAATTGGTTGTGTGTTGGACTCGTGTCGCATGCGTATCCTAGATCTAGTGGGATACGGTGTGATACTCTTCATTTGTGTGTGTTTATGTGTAGGTCTAATTACTTATGCCTTAATTCTTGAATTATAATTAATAAATATATATAGATGTTATATATTTATTTTAGTATAATTATTATGATATTTATTGTAGCATAGATCTATGTATTTTTTATGTGTACTAATATAATGTATAAATATATATGTAGCTTTCTTTACATGCATTTATATATGTTACAACTTGTTAATAAAATAAATTATATATAAATATTTTATAAAATATATTTATGTGTTTAAATGAGTAATTATATTAATTATAATTATTATATAATTAATTGTATATAAATGAATGTATTTTTATGTGTGCATTTAATCATGTTAAAATATGTACATTAGTACATGGAATGTGTATTGTAACTTTTAATATTTATTTATATGTATAGGATTATGTATATATAAGTATTATTTATTTATTTGTTATATATATATATATATATATATTGATTTATATATTGATATATTGATATATTTATATATTTATATATATATATATATATATATTAATTGTTTTGGCGACAACAGCTATTAATGACAGATTCTGTCATTAATAAACCGTGAGCAGCAGCAGCCGCTGTAGCTATTAATGACAGAATCCTGTCATTAAATACACAGCAGCGGGCGGGATTTGAACAGCTTTAGTGACAGTTTTCTGTGACAGTTGTTAACTGTCACCAATTAAGTGACAGTGGGTTTATTATAGAGCAGTTTGACGACAGTTTTGCAGTGACAGTTAGAACTGTCACTATAGGGCTTGTTTATTGAAAATCAGTGTTTTAACACACTGTTTTCAGTGACAGTTAGGCAGTTTTAATTTATATTTTATATATGATAATTATATATATATGTATATATATATATGTGTTTATTGTGAGGTATAATACTAGTATTGTTATAATTTTAATTGTATAATATAATAGTTTATATATAATATATTATGTATAAGGATAAATAATATACCTATATGTATCTTGAACATTACTTTGTGTGGATACCAAGTTGGTTCAAAACCATGATTCCTAATTGTTGTATTTAATATTCTATATTATATACTTTATTGATTGATATATAGGTATTGTGAGGTTTACCTTGGATTCACGTATCCGAAGATACGATATCCTAATATTTAAGGATGTAGTTTTATGGCTTAGATCTTAGTATTTTGATCCAAGATTTTGGTGCTAGACTTGTGCAACCTAGAAATAGATAGTTGACCTTGGTTTGACCATAGTTGACCATAGTTGACTTTAGTTGACTTTAGAGTTGACCATAGTTGACTTTTGACTTAGAATTGACTTATTGACCTAGAAATTGACTAGTTTAACTTGTTCTATTTTCGGGACCTTGTATTGATGTTGTATTCCATATCTAGGTCTTCGAGGCACCAGTCAAACATCTGTGAGACTGTTCATTGGACTTCAGGCGAGTACATTCTCTGATAGTTTCTCATTTATGATATCCTTTATGTTCACTGTATTTAGTGTAGATATCCATGTTCTCTTGACACTATGGTTACACGGATTGGTATATCCGGATCTCGTCATGAGATGTTATTCCTTGGTATATGGTGTATATGGTGCAAGTATTATTTCATTGGTTATCTTGTACATGTACAGACACTGATTCTCGGAAAGACTAGCTATCTTCTTGGGGAATCTCGTGCCATAATATACCATGGTTGGATCTATTATACCAGTCGGGGTAGGGAGTATTAGTATAGATATGTGATCAATATCCCTATTGAATAAAGTACAGATTACATAATAGTGTTGATTATACACAGCACGTATGATTAGCCAGGCCGTATTGCATCTTGCCCAAGCCAATCACATGTTAAGCTAGTACTCACACACTTAGTCATTAGTATTCTTGTTTCATTGGCATATTGTTCATTATTGTATTTATTTCCAGTATTTCCTTATTGTATATATATCTCTTGTATCTATTGTGCATCTTGTTTATCCACAGCTATTTACTGTTACATAGTTTTTATCATTAATAAGAACTGCTGTTAGAGATGTACTATGCTCCTTTTCCGACTGGATATATTTTTCCAGATGACACTGAGGAGTGGTACCCTACCTATTATGGACCCCAGGATGTTGTGGGTTTAGATTCTGAGACCCTGGCTCAAGAGGGACTTATCCCAACTGAGATAGTTAACCCTGGAGTTGTAGCTTCGTAGTATTCTTTTTGTACTGGATTTGTCTCCAGCTTATTTATATATTTCTTCAGACTCATTGATGTATTTTAGACTCATGAGTTGTTTTGTGACTATTCAATTCTTTATCTGATTCGTGCTCATTTCTGTCTTAGTTCTGTGATTGAGTATACTATCATTATTGGTGGTTTATTATATTGTTAGATAGACTATCTAGACAGCGTTCTACTGCCGATTCTGCGGCGTAGGCTGGGCGTTGTTTCCGACTAGTACCCTTACACCGGGTGCGGGTCGTGACAAAAAGTATATAAGAACTGGTGCCTTATGTAGACAGTAACAAGATTTGAGTAAGACATCCTATTGGGAGTACTTAAGTTGGACAAGGGTGTGCAAATAAAACACATGATTGAAAAGTATACATGTATTTCTTGCAAGAGAATGGTTAAGAAATTTTGGTGATTATAAGAATTGAAACAGATAAAGGAGGTAGTATCTTAGCAGTATTTTGTATAGTATCCTAGGTAGCAAGTGCCAGTGAGTTAAGCATGTCCATAACCTAGAACTTTAGTATATCACTAGTATTTGGTAACCATTAGTATTAAGAATATCTTGACTAGGTTGATAATTAGTGAATGCTTAGTGCGTGATAGAATAGGCCACATGTGGCATAGCAGATTACCCCGCGCCAGTAGAGGAAGACACCCCAGCAAGGCAGAGACTGAAATTCATGATAATTAGAGACTATATCCAAGTATGATTTCTCTTTCAGTAGAATAGTAGGATTATATGTTATATGATAGGACTATTTTAGACTGTGATTGATGGGAGTTTGACAATTATATAAATTTATATGACTGGCCCAAGTGAGAGGGGTGAGAGTTTTAATTTCGAGGACAAAATTTTTCTAAGGTGGATAGGATTGTCACCATCATATTTTCATTTAAGGGTAGTTTGGTAATTGACATAGGTAATATTTATTTTTAGAATTTATTTGTATTTAATATTGTGCATGTGTATTAATTAATTGTTGTATTATTTATTGATTGTTAGTTGTAGTATTTATTATTGGACTTGTGTAATGGACCTAACCCATTTATTAGTTGCATGAACCCAACATTTAGATTAGTTTAGATTGAGTCCATTAAATTAGGCCCATGGATTAGGAGGATGGATTAATTAGTGAAACCATTAGACTAGAACCTTCCCCCTTAATTAATTTCTTCATGAGAGGCCCCAAGGGGTGTTTTGGACATTTTATATTGCTTGGGAGAGGGTTTATGACCAGCCATTAGATGAGGAGAGAGAGTGTCTCTCATTTTATTTTTTCCAAATAGATCTAGATTTTTCTCCTTTCCAAATTTCTTCATTCTTTTACCATTCCTCACCAAATTTTCACCAAAATTCCTTCTTTATTCATCAATTGAGGCTACTATGATAAGGATCTACAAGAAGGAAACAAGGATCTAGAAGGAGAAGGCCAAGATCTAGAAATATGAGCTATTTTCTATTTTGGAGATTTTTTATTGGGAATCCATCTCCCAATAGGTATATTTCAGTTTTTTCTCTTCTAGTAGACTATAAATCTGAAATTTAACCATGAAAAACTAACCCACATGCATAGGCTACCCATAGGAATTGGTTTTAGGTTCATAGGACACCTATGGTGGAAGTTATGTGTATTTTGGTGCCAATTTTGGAGGAATTCCGAGATTGGCACATGTAGTGGTTGTCATTGGGTCTAATAGATCTAAATGATATGTGATTGCTTGTTTGTAACTAGTGTCATATCCATAATTGGACACGGGTAGGCCGTATCTCGTCAATTTGATGAAATGGGTTAATTTTGGAGATTTTTCTCCCATACGGGGCCTTGTGCATATCACATTGTGACACAGACATGTAGATACTTTAATTATTATACGTATTGTTCATAATTATTGTATTAGACTTGCTCGGGTCCTCCGGGATGCGTTTGGTTGTGTGTTGGAGCTGTATCGCAAGCGTATCATAGAACTAGTGTGATACAGGTGCGGTGCACTCCATGTGTTTGTTGTTTTGTCCTCTTCCCTATACGTACATGTGTATTTATATATCTAGATGATATATATATATATATATATATATATATATATATATATATATATATATATATATATATATATATATATATTGGTATATATAATTAAGTGTATATGTGTGTGTCTATATATATATATATATATATATATATATATATATATATATACACTTGTATGTATGTATGTATGTCATACATACATACATACATACAAGTGTATATATATATATATATATATATATATATATATATATATATATATATATATATACTTGTATCTATGTATTGTATGCATTGTTAGTGTTAAATAGATTAGTAGCTATATGTTAGTATTTAGTTAGAGTATCATAACTAGTTAGTTAGGTATTAGTATTAGTTACTATTAATTCTAATTACCTTGAAGTATTACCAAGGTATTAAGTTTAGAATACTAAGGTATTAGAACACATGTTAAGGTAATATTGGGTATCAAGATACTCGATATTAATAGAAGGGTATATGGTAAGTAGCTATATGTAGTATTGTATATATATATATATATATATATATATATTGTTAGTATTAGGTATTTAGTAGTATGTAATAGTTTAGTATGTTAATTATAGTGTTGTGTATATATATATATATATATATATATATATATGTTGTTAGTATTAGGTATTTAGTAGTATGTAATAGTTTAGTATGTTAGTTATAGTGTTGGGTAGTGAGCTATATATTAGATTTGAATTACATTGGGATACCAAGGTAATGTCAAGTTATTGAGGGATACTCAAGGTATTGGGTAATGGGTTGGTTTAGTCTAGTTGGTTACTATAGTAGTTAGTTAGTTAGATATGTTTGTTTATGTAGATAGTTAGATATGTAAACTAGTATATATATATGTTATGATTGATAGCTAGTCTCATATACTAATAGGTACTGTATCTTGATAGTTAGTTATATTAGCTATACATATCTATGTATGTTAGTATTATAGTTAGTTCTATGTTATATTGAGATATATATATTAGTGTTAGTTATAGCTAGTATTAGTTTGGGGTTTTATATATCTATTGGTATTAGTTATATGTTGAGTTTTGGGTTACCTCGGGATACCAAGGTATTGGGCCGATACCGAAGGTATTGAGTTTAGGTATCGAGATAGGTGCGATACGCATTGGTGCAAGGCCAAGGTATCCTAAATTTCTTGTTTTAATATAAAATTAAGTATAATGACTTGTATATATATCTAAAACACTATTTTCATATAAATAAACTTTTGTATCTTAGGATACGGCTTTTTGAATGCCTTTTAGTATCTTAGCTTGGATTGTATAACATAGTTTCTTAGTGTTTCGACTTAGTGACTTAGTTTTAGACTCTTGCAACCTAGATTTCATCGGTTTGACCTAGAAATGGCTTTATAACTTAGAATTGTATCAACTTAACTAATTTCTATTTTAGAACCTTGTATTGTTGTAACATACCATATATAGGTTGTGTGATACCAGTTTGGGCATTCAGAGACACGCCTTGCTCAGGACTTCAGGCGAGTATATTTCTCTGATAGTTTTTAATTCATAATATTGTATATATGCATGTTTTAGAATTGTATACTTGATCTTGACACAGTGATTTCACGGACTGGTACTATATGGATCCCGTCATGAGATGTTATCCCCTACCGTGTTCAGCAGGTACTCATGTACATTGTATCTCATCATGTATATTGGGTATTGATTACATTTCGTGTTCACACACTGCTGTGTTCAGTGTGCTTATTCGTGTACACCCACCGCTCATGTTCGGTCGTTATGATATTCGTGTACACCCACTGCTCATGACAGTGGTTATATTTTCGTGTTCGTAGCGTATCATGATTGGATCCATCGGTATTAGTTGGGGGTGGGTTAGTAGGAGTTGATTATGTGATCAAAGCCATTGTTACAAATCGTGTACATTCTGGTTATATACCTCACTTGTAATCCGTCTTACCTGATCATGTTCACCCAACCCGATCACATAATGAACTTGTATTCTGAGGCACATTAGCTAGTTTAGATTGTAGTTATTTTATCATATTGTTGATATTCATATTATTGAACTATATTCTCGTACATTACCTGTATATCTATTGTTCATCATTCATATGTTGAGTGATTTTGTATTTCATTTCTATATCTGTTTATATGCTCGATTATGCTATTGAAACTGCTTTTAGAGGTATGTACTTCGCTCCAATCCTGACTGGATATATTTTTCCAGATGATTGGCTTATAGAGTAGTGTTCCACATTCTACGGTCTATAGGACGGTGTATCTTTAGAGGAACCTTTGGTAGACCAGGAGGACTTAGTTGCAGAGTCCGAGGAGTTCTAGTTTATTTGTGTTGGACTTGTATTATATTACGTTATTGAGATTCTTTGGGTTGTATATTATTTCAGTTTGTGGTTTATGTAAACACCCCAAAATTTTTCAGATATTTTAAAATCAATTTTTGGGATTTAAAATACATTTTTCAGGAATTTACATAGGACCTGTGGTGAGGTTGTAATTTTTAATTGCCAATAAACAACATTAAAATGAAATGAAAATATGATTTTATGGTGTAAAATAGAAAACCGGACTTAGGGTAATTTTCTGGAATTTTATTGGACCTCAGACCTATTTTTAAAAGCCTAAAAACTATTTTTCTAAATTATTTATTAATTAAATATTTTTTATTATTAATTACTGTTATTATTAATTTTTTTTATTTTTAGGGGCCCGGCCCGGCCCAGTGGGCCGAGCCCGTTATAGCAGCCCGCAACCCGGACTTAGCGGGTCGGGCGGGTCCGCCCAACCCGGAACCCGCACCGACCCGGACCCGTCCCCAATCCCTCTCCCCCACGATCGACGGAGACCGCGTCCCCCGGCCACGACTTGGCCCCCGCCGCCTCCGCCGGAGGGGCCACTCCCCACGTCTTCCTCCTCTACCGACTCCCCCGGCCACGATCGCCCCAGCCCCGGCCTATAAAACCCCTACCCCCTCCGGCCCTTCTCCCCCAAACCCTCCACCACCGTGCCCTAGCTCCGGCCACCCCCTCACCGGATCCCTCCCCAGCGCCGCCGGCTGCCCTCTCCCCTTCCTCTCCTCCCTCCGCTGTCGGCAGTCCCCAGGCCGATCAACCCCCTTCCCAGGCGGAGCCGACCCCGACCCCGGCGGTTCAGCCCTCCGGCCGCCCTCCCCGGGCCCATCTCCACCGCCCGGAGCAGCCCGAGTCTGGCCAGCCAAGACGCGGACACAGCCCTCCGCACAGCCCTGGGCCGGACACGGCCCTTCGTGTCGGACACAGTGTCAGATTGACACGAGGACACAAGGTAAACCCTAGTTTTCCTACTCTGTTCTAGTACCCGTAATTTCCTCCTCGTAGCTCGGAATTCGATTCCGTAAATTTTTACGCGAAGCCTGTATGACCCTCTCGGTGTCCGGACAAACCGCTCGGGGCATCGCGTCCTGTGGTGATCGCACACCGCGATCCAAAAATAGGAAAAAGCCAGACCCTGTTTCACCCCGGAACTGAGTACGCCCCGCCAAACGGGACGACTTGGTCACGTACGGTCTTCACAGATACGTGCGCCTCGTCGATACGGACGTGTGGGATTTCGCGGAAGCTGATTCGGGTGTGCGTACACACCGGAATCAACACGTATCCGCGGACATCGCTCCGTATTCGCTTTTTCTGCAATTCACCCTAACTTCGTGCACACACGTCGGATCGAGACGAAACTTGCGCCATCGGACTCGTATCGATACGCTGGTCCTGTGGGTCAAGTTTGGTCCGATTCTGAGAACGTTGACGAAATCGCGTGTCGTGGGCCCCACAGGCCCCACTCGACGGGCGATTTTGTGATCGGCTCATCGGAATTCAAATCTGAAAGTTCTGTTGGGTTCGCATCAGCGTTCCTGACCTATTGACACTAAGTTTGGTGAATTTGGAGACCATTGACCCTGGCACATTTTTCGGTGCAAAGTGGCCCCACCGGTGGACTCCGTTTTGGGCCAAAATTGTCGTTTTTGCCCTTGTCTCCAAATTGGACCCAAGGACAGGCGATCCTAGCTGTTTGACACCTTCTGAGCGTGATGGTACTGTTTATTTCAGCTTTCAGAGACATCTCTGGAAATTTCCGAAACCAGGACCTAAGTGGAATCCAAACCTCAGGCAAGTGCACATTGCCAATCTTGCAGTCATTATTTTCATATTTTCTGTAAAAATACTCTACTGGATGTCTTGTGCTAAATCATATAAACTATTTTTAACTGTTTAACCTAGGGAACGTATGACGTACCTAGTGTCCGATCATAGTCGGGTACTGACACCGTACGCGGTGTTGGGTTCGTCATTTAGAGATGGATTTACGATCCCCTCATTTTGTACTTGACCTATCAAGTACCCTACAACCCAGGACACTTGACACTATCATGGACAGAATCTTCCGGAGATATTCGTGGGGATTCTGAATAGGATACAGGACTTGACAGAGTTATTTATTTATAGACAGTATGACTTGTTGCATTAGTTATAATCCCGCTAACATGGACATGAGACGTTATGGTCATGGCTTGCGTGATTACATTGGGTGGGGAGAGACACACAGGCTACAGGCTGTTCCATATATATATCTACTATTATTGTGAGGTTGTAGACTCTCCAGCAGAGCTAGACCCTTTACGTGTTATTACTGCTACCGGCTCCCCGACACAGAGCTTGTAGCGGTCTCAGCCTGAGTACTAGTGTTGCTCTCATTTGCATATCACATAGATGGTTACTTAGTTTACCCTGCTGTTCATTTATTTATTGCACTGCTTATTCAGTTGGCTTGTTTTATCTTGTGCCTTGCTATGTCCACTGAGGACCTGGAATGGATTATGTCCCCAGGTTTAGCTGAGGAGCAGTACCCCGAGGTATACGGGACCAGAGAAGAAGCTATTGCTGGAGTTGAACCAAACACAGAAGACGAGGTGACTGCCGAGGACTTCTCCTGAGTGCCTGTCCCAGTACTCATTTATTTATTTCATGTTTATCTCTTTTGTTCCTGGCCTATAGAGCCAGTTTATTCAGACTTAAGTCGGATCATTTCTTCGACTGACTTGTTGTGATGTTGTTGATACATTATTTTCATTTGATTATGCAGTTTATTTCTTTATCTTTATGGATGAGATTAGTGTGACTTGTGTAGTAGACCTTATTTACAGCTTAAGTACGCCCTGATGGCTCCATTAAATTGGATTATCCATCGGTGCGTGCTGCTGGCCATTGCTACGCATCTCCTGTCCCTCGGCCTTTTGGGGACTGGGGCGTGACATGGTTTTTGTGGTGGCCCATGCAGGTCCTAACTAAATTGTTCGGTTTCAACTTAGGGACCGGACAGGCCTGCAATAAGATAGGTTATAGGATCTCATCCATTGATTTAATCATTTTTGAACTCTATGTCGAATTCAATTAAATTGCTTGAACTGCATCCTGTTTTGATTCCTCTGTGCGTTCTCATTATTTTCTTTTGATGCAGAGTTATGGATCCCAGACGTGGTGACGAGACCCCCTTGGGAACACCGACTGAAGCAGGGTTTACCTGCGAAGCTGGAACGACGCCAGATACCAGAGGACAATCCTCTCAGAGCAATCAAACTGGCCAGCCAAGTTCCAGGTTCAGGCGTGATGACATCCCGCCTCCTCCCCAGTTCCCTCCTGCGATGCCTGTCTTTCCCCCAGGACAGGCAATGGACGGTCAGCAAATGTTCCAGATGTTCTACGCCATGATGCAGGCACAACAACAGATTCAACAGGAGACCCAACGCCGAGAGGCCGAGAACCTAAGGAACAGCCTGGTCGCAGCATTGGAGCATGCAAATCCACCAAATAGGCGGCCAACGATGGGATCTATTACGGATTTCCGTCAACTCAAGCCCCGTACCTTCTCGGGCAAGGAAGGACCAACTGAAGTACATGAATGGCTTATAAACACACAGCATCAGTTGGAGGCCGCCAAACTACCAAGGGACAAATGGATGACTGCCGTCAGGATGCAACTGACGGACAACGCGCATCATTGGTGGCTGTCCGAAGAAAGAAGGCTCGGACATGATCAGGTTACCTGGGAGGAGTTCTCCAGACTCTTCCAGAAAATGTACATCCCTGCTGTGGCTCGGTCAGAACTCCGAGACAGATTCAACCGCCTGATCCAGGGCAACATGACGGTGGAGGAATATAACGCCGAATTCATTCGCCTGAGCCGCTTCGCCCCTTCGCTAATTCCTACCGAAGAGGAGAAGGCGGAGAAGTTCTTTGATGGGCTCAGGTTCGAGCTTCAGAAGTTAATCGGATCAGTCGCGCCCACCTCTTACACCGACGTCCTAGCTGCAGCACGTCGGCTGGAGCGCGTTACTCGGAGGGAATCAAGCCTGAAACGTCCCTTCTCCTCAGCACCGTCCAAGTCATCACCAGGGGAATCTGCTAAACGGCCCCAGAAGAGCCCGCCTCCAAGAGCAGCAACTAAGAACCTGCCTACTTGCCACTACTGCAGCAAGGTAGGACATATTGAAAAGGAATGTCGAGCAAGCTGGGACTCTGCCTGGTTTGCGGATCTGGACAACACTTCTCAAAGGACTGCTCGGAACATCGAGAGGGAGTTCCGAATCGACCAGCTCCACCTGCAGCTCTTCCAGCTGGGGGAGCAACTCAGACAGGGCCTGGAGGAGCCAGGCCACCTCTACCACCTCAGGCAGCATTGTTCCAACAAGCTCGTCAGCAAAGGGGTCCTGCTCAGGGACGAGGTCAGGCATATGCACTAGCAGTCACTGAGGAAGCTACTGCAGGCGAAGTGATAGCAGGTACCATATTAGTAGCTTCAATTTCTGCTGTAGCATTATTTGATTCTGGAGCTTCGCATTCATTTATTGCTGCTAGCTTCGTAGCCACACATAGAATAGCTACCGCACCTCTCTCGAAGATGAAGAGAATACTAACGGGAGGTAGAATTATCCCGGTTAGTGATACTTGTAGATCATGTTCGGTAGTAGTCTGTGGCCGAGAGATGCGAGCCCAATTTCTGATCTTTTCTATGCCTGATTACGATGTTGTACTTGGTATGGACTAGTTAAGTCAGTACCATGCGATACTGGATTGCCGGCTTGGAAAAGTGATATTTAGACCCCCTAGCCTTCCTGAGTTTGAATTTCTACGAGGAGCTGTAGAACAAGGGGTCCAGCCAACTCTTAGGGTATTGACTGTAGAAGAAGATTCAAGTTACCCAAGAGTCATAACAGAATTTGTGGATGTATTTCCCGACGACCTTCCAGGTTTACCACCTGATCGGGAGATAGAATTCACAATAGACCTAACTCCAGGAGCCGAACCTATCACTTCATCGGTATATCGGCTAGCACCTAAGGAGTTAGTGGAGCTAAAAACACAAGTGGACGACCTTCTGGAGAAAGGATTTATCCGGCCCAGTGTTTCACCATGGGGAGCACCTATACTTTTTGTACCCAAGAAGGACGGATCTGTACGACTGTGCATTGATTACAGAGCCCTTAATGCTGTAACTATTAAGAACCGGTACCCATTACCACGCATTGATGATTTGTTTGACCAATTAAGTGGTGCTAAGGTATTCTCAAAGATTGACCTTAGATCCGGTTATCACCAGATTAGGGTGAAGAAGGAAGATATCCTAAAGACGGCCTTCAGAACCAAGTATGGGCATTATGAGTTCCTAGTTATGCCGTTTGGTTTAACCAACGCACCCGCCGTATTTATGAGTTTGATGAACGGGGTCTTCCATCAGTACTTAGATAAGTTCGTGGTGGTGTTCATTGATGATATCCTAATCTACTCCAAGAACCACGAAGAGCACGAGGAACACCTTAGAATTGTGCTAGAAACCTTGAGAAGGGAGAAGCTATATGCCAAACTCAGCAAATGTGAGTTCTGTATGGACAAGGTGCCATTCTTAGGGCATATTATCTCGGGTGAAGGACTGTCTGTGGACCCAGAGAAAGTCACTGCTATAGAAACCTGGCCTACCCCTACCTATGTTGCGAAAGTGAGAAGTTTTCTTGGACTTGCTGGGTATTACCGGCGGTTCGTAGAAAAATTTTCAAGGATCGCAGAGCCGATGACTAAGCTGACACGGAAGGATCAGGAGTTCTTATGGACAGAAGAATGCCAGAATGCCTTTGAAGAATTGAAGAGGCGTCTAACAACAACACCAGTCTTGACTCTTCCCTCAGGGTCAGGAGGTTTTGTTGTATATAGTGATGCGTTCGGTAGTGGACTAGGTTGTGTCTTGATGCAACATGGCAAGGTTATCGCTTATGCATCGAGGCAGCTGAAGGTCCACGAGAAGAACTACCCAACACACGACCTGGAGCTAGCTGCAGTGATTTTTGCATTGAAGATCTGGAGACGTTATCTGTATGGAGAAAAGGTCGAGATATTCACTGATCATAAGAGCTTGAAGTATGTTTATACACAGAAGGAGCTCAACATGAGGCAACGGCATTGGCTTGAGTTGATGGTGGACTTTGACATCGATCTGCAGTACCACCCGGGGAAAGCAAATGTTGTAGCCGACGCCCTCAGCAGAAAACCCTCAGCTTATTTCTTAACGGAGCAGCCTCAGCTATTACAAGACTTGCAAGATCTTCAGATAGAGGTTGTTCTACCTGGACAAAATGGTTTGCTGGCTAACCTTGAAGTGAAGTCATCGCTGGTGGAGAGAATCAAGGAAGCTTTGCCTAATGATGCCAGATTCCGAAGGCTGAGAGAAAGAACAGAAGCAGGCTTGCAGACGGGACTTCGCATCCACGAGGACGGAACATTAAGGTGCGAAAATCGCCTATGTGTTCCAAATAGAGAATTAAGGTAGGAATTGATGACAGAAGCCCATAGCTCCATATACTCGGTTAATCCAGGAGGAACCAAGATGTACCGGGACCTAAGACAATATTACTGGTGGCATGGAATGAAAAGAGAAATTGCCCGCTTCGTGGCAAAATGCTTAGTCTGCCAGCAGGTGAAGGCCGAGCACCAAAGGACTGCAGGTATGTTGCAGCCACTTTCCATCCCTGAATGGAAGTGGGAGCATATTACCATGGACTTTGTCACTGGATTTCCAAGAAGCCCTAGTGGTAAGGATGCAGTATGGGTCATCGTGGATCGGCTCACTAAGTCGGCTCACTTCTTGCCATTCAGAGTTGGACAATCCACGGAAGTACTAGCCGACATGTATATGCGTCAGATCATAAAATTACATGGAGTGCCGGTTAGTATTGTATCAGATCGAGACTCGAGATTTACATCTCACTTCTGGCGAAGCATGCAAGAGAGTCTCGGCACCAGGCTCAAGTTCAGTACTGCCTATCATCCTCAGACAGACGGACAGTCAGAGCGCACCATTCAGATCCTATAAGACATGCTGTGATCTTGTATACTGGACTTCGGAGAATCTTGGGAAGATCACCTGCACTTAGTGGAGTTCTCCTACAACAACAGCTATCAGGCAAGCATTCAGATGGCACCTTTCGAGGCGTTGTACGGAAGAAAGTGCAGATCTCCAATATGCTGGAGCGACGTTGGCGAACGTCAAATACTGGGTCCAGAGTTGGTAACAGAGACAGTGGAGAAAGTAAAACAGATTCAGAACCATCTCCGTGCAGCCCAGGATAGACAGAAGCACTGGGCCGATGCACACAGACGACCCCTGGAGTTCAAGGAAGGAGAGCATGTATTTTTGAGGATCTCGCCCACTAGAGGTACTATCAGATTTGACAGCAGAGGCAAGTTAAGCCCAAGGTACATTGGGCCATTTGATATCTTGGAGCGCATTGGTGAGGTGGCTTACCGTCTTGCATTACCTCCATCCTTAGAGGGAGTGCATGACGTATTCCACGTCTCACAATTGAGGAGATATGTGACGGACCCAAGCCATATAGTTGATCATTCTGAGATTTCAGTGGGACCTAGCCTGAGATACGAAGAGCAGCCAGTGGGTATACTCGACACCAGCGAGAAGACACTGCGAGGGCAGACAATCAGGCTGGTTCGAGTAGCTTGGAAGCGGCACTCTCCTGGCGAATCGACCTGGGAGCGAGAAGATGTTATGCGCCAGCGTTATCCACATTTATTTGCAGAATCAGGTAGAACCTAAGTATTCTTTAATTCTGTAAATTCTGTCTTTATAGTTTACCCTTCGATTGCGAGGACGCAATCCTCTTAAGGGGGGTAGATTGTAAACACCCCAAAATTTTTCAGATATTTTTAAATCAATTTTTGGGATTTAAAATGCATTTTTCAGGAATTTACATAGGACCTGTGGTGAGGTTGTAATTTTTAATTGCCAATAAACAACATTAAAATGAAATAAAAATATAATTTTATGGTGTAAAATAGAAAACCGGACTTAGGGTAATTTTCTGGGATTTTATTGGACCTCAGACCTATTTTTAAAAGCCTAAAAAGTATTTTTCTAAATTATTTATTAATTAAATATTTTTTATTATTAGTTACTGTTATTATTAATTTTTTTTATTTTTAGGGGCCCGGCCCGGCCCAGTGGGCCGAGCCCGTTATAGCAGCCCGCAACCCGGACTTAGCGGGTCGGGCGGGTCCGCCCAACCCGGAACCCGCACCGACCCGGACCCGTCCCCAATCCCTCTCCCCCACGATCGGCGGAGACCGCGTCCCCCGGCCACGACTTGGCCCCCGCCGCCTCCGCCGGAGGGGCCACTCCCCACGTCTTCCTCCTCTACCGACTCCCCCGGCCACGATCGCCCCAGCCCCGGCCTATAAAACCCCTACCCCCTCCGGCCCTTCTCCCCCAAACCCTCCACCACCGTGCCCTAGCTCCGGCCACCCCCTCACCGGATCCCTCCCCAGCGCCGCCGGCTGCCCTCTCCCCTTCCTCTCCTCCCTCCGCTGTCGGCAGTCCCCAGGCCGATCAACCCCCTTCCCAGGCGGAGCCGACCCCGACCCCGGCGGTTCAGCCCTCCGGCCGCCCTCCCCGGGCCCATCTCCACCGCCCGGAGCAGCCCGAGTCTGGCCAGCCAAGACGCGGACACAGCCCTCTGCACAGCCCTGGGCCGGACACGGCCCTTCGTGTCGGACACAGTGTCAGATTGACACGAGGACACAAGGTAAACCCTAGTTTTCCTACTCTGTTCTAGTACCCGTAATTTCCTCCTCGTAGCTCGGAATTCGATTCCGTAAATTTTTACGCGAAGCCTGTATGACCCTCTCGGTGCCCGGATAAACCGCTCGGGGCATCGCGTCCTGTGGTGATCGCACACCGCGATCCAAAAACAGGAAAAAGCCAGACCCTGTTTCACCCCGGAACTGAGTACGCCCCGCCAAACGGGACGACTTGGTCGCGTACGGTCTTCACAGATACGTGCGCCTCGTCGATACGGACGTGTGGGATTTCGCGGAAGCTGATTCGGGTGTGCGTGCACACCGGAATCAACGCGTATCCGCGGACATCGCTCCGTATCCGCCTTTTCTGTAATTCACCCTAACTTCGTGCACACACGTCGGATCGAGACGAAACTTGCGCCATCGGACTCGTATCGATACGCTGGTTCTGTGGGTCAAGTTTGGTCCAATTCTGAGAACGTTGATGAAATCGCGTGTCGTGGGCCCCACAAGCCCCGTTCGACGGGCGATTTTGTGATCGGCTCATCGGAATTCAAATCTGAAAGTTCCGTTGGGTTCGTATCAGCGTTCCTGACCTGTTGACACTAAGTTTGGTGAATTTGGAGACCATTGACCCTGGCACGTTTTTCGGGCGGCCCCACTTGTGGATCCCGTTTTGGGCCGAAATTGTCGTTTTTGCCCTTGTCTCCAAATTGGACCCAAGGACAGGCGATCCTAGCTGTTTGACACCTTCTGAGCGTGATGGTACTGTTTATTTCAGCTTTCGGAGACATCTCTGGAAATTTCTGAAATCAGGACCTAAGTGGAATCCAAACCTCAGGCAAGTGCACCTTGCCAATCTTGCAGTCATTATTTTCATATTTTCTGTAAAAATACTCTGCTGGATGTCTTGTGCTAAATCATATAAACTGTTTTTAACTGTTTAACCTAGGGAACGTATGACGTACCTAGTGTCCGATCATAGTCGGGTACTGACACCGTACGCGGTGTTGGGTTCGTCATTTAGAGATGGATTTACGATCCCCTCATTTTGTACTTGACCTATCAAGTACCCTACAACCCAGGACACTTGACACTATCATGGACAGAATCTTCCGAAGATATTCGTGGGGATTCTGAATAGGATACAGGACTTGACAGAGTTATTTATTTATAGACAGTATGACTTGTTGCATTAGTTATAATCCCGCTAACATGGACATGAGACGTTATGGTCATGGCTTGCGTGATTACATTGGGTGGGGAGAGACACACAGGCTACAGGCTGTTCCATATATATATCTACTATTATTGTGAGGTTGTAGACTCTCCAGCAGAGCTAGACCCTTTACGTGTTATTACTGCTACCGGCTCCCCGACACAGAGCTTGTAGCGGTCTCAGCTTGAGTACTAGTGTTGCTCTCATTTGCATATCACATAGATGGTTACTTAGTTTACCCTGCTATTCATTTATTTATTGCACTGCTTATTCAGTTGGCTTATTTTATCTTGTGCCTTGCTATGTCCACTGAGGACCTGGAATGGATTATGTCCCCAGGTTTAGCTGAGGAGCAGTACCCCGAGGTATACGGGACCGGAGCAGAAGCTATTGCTGGAGCTGAACCAAACACTGAAGACGAGGTGACTGCCGAGGACTTCTCCTGAGTGCCTGTCCCAGTACTCATTTATTTATTTCATGTTTATCTCTTTTGTTCCTGGCCTATAGAGCCAGTTTATTCAGACTTAAGTCGGATCGTTTCTTCGACTGACTTGCTGTGATGTTGTTGATACATTATTTCTATTTGATTATGCAGTTTATTTCTTTATCTTTATGGATGAGATTAGTGTGACTTGTGTAGTAGACCTTATTTACAACTTAAATACGCCCTGATGGCTCCATTAAATTGGATTATCCATCGGTGCGTGCTGCTGGCCATTGCTACGCATCTCCAGTCCCTCGGCCTTTTGGGGACTGGGGCGTGACAGTTTATATCTTATTCTTTCCTTCGCTATTCCATTCGTGCTTATCTTCCTTAGTTTGCATTGTGATTGAGTTTAGTTATATTATGACATACCATTTTGTTCCTCCGTTTGGATTTGAGATGATTGACAGGTACCATATTATATTTTTGAGATACTAGATAGTTAGAAATGACCCAGACAGCGTTCTACCGCCGATTCTGCGGCGTAGGCTGGACGTACCCACGTACTCGTGCCCGAATATCCGGGTGCGAGTCGTGACAGTGGCGTTGCTATATCGTGGAAGTCGAAGCAGTGGTCTTTACTCTCAGAGTTCTTTGCACTATCAAGCTGCAGTATATAAAGTAGAATGGCTCTGGAAGCTCTCAAATGATCTTCCTATGGTTAGTACACAGATTCGGGTGATACTGACATACTGTGAAAACCAGGATGCTACAGTAGTGACATCTGTTCATCTCTTCAACGGTTTGAAGAGAACTATGTGGATAGAACACATGACACTGAGTGAGTGCAGATTGCGTGGGTCATTACAGTGCTTTAATGATCGGAGTCAGGTAAATTTGGCAAATTCGTTCATGATAGGCCTCAAGGGCCAATACAGGACACTGAATGAGCGCAGCTAGCATAGATCATTACAGTGTTTGATGATCAGAGCCATGAAAGTCTGGCAGATCCGTTCATGTAAGGCCTCCAGCGCCAGCTGATCCCAAGAACTATAAATGAGGGTAGTACTCAATGTTACAGTGGCGTGATACCACACGGGGGAGTGAACCTCGGCTTTGGGTCATGTCACAGCGGCATAACACCGCATATAGTCAAGGATACAACATATATGGGCTTGGAGGACCTCTGATATTGTGTGTTTACAATCCTACAATTTAGTTTTATGTTATTAGTTCAAAGAGAAATCTATTAGGCATCTAGCTATTGGTTCAAGGGAGGACCATTGACTGGGAGAATATCAGGAACAATGGGTAGTCCTTTGAGACATTGAGGGATTACGGACCCAGAATCACTGTTGTCTACTAATTATTCTTTTATGTAGAACAAGTCATGTGAGATGATGGCTTAGATGCCTTAATGAGTTCTCAAGCATTTTGAATATCTGGTGTGCTTAACAGGAAGCATAGTAACGCAATACTACAAAGGAGCGTAAGGTCTCCATGCTACAGTAGGTGACACCACCAAGAGGTTCCTCGGTAAGGGTAATGCTTCAGCTTCACGAGCCATGTCACAGCAGTGTAGCACCGCACATAGACATGTAGCCTAATACTGTAGAATGAAGAGTGTAGGCAGCACTACAAAGAGGCCGGTATCCTCTTGTTATAGTGGTGTGACACCACAGAGGTAAAAAATATAAATCCTCGTCTACGCGAGCCATGTCACAGTGGCATAACACCGCAAGGAAGCGCAAGGCTTCATGTTGGGTAGTTTGGCACTACAAAGAGGCTATGACCTCATGCTATAGTGGCATGACACCGCTATGAGGTTTAGCCTCAGCTTTGGGCCATGTCATAGCGGAGTAGCACCGCAAGAAAGCTCGAGGCTTCATGCCAAAGACTATTTAAAAGAACTCACCTAGAGTGTATGGAAAGAGGTATAAGCCGTCTCTTGAGAAAAAACTTGTAGACGTCCAAAATACATACACCGAAACTAGGCGTGCACAGGACATTTAATGTACAACTGGAAGCACAACTGATGTCATTGTGTGAGTTAAAAAAATTGCAGCTATGGTGCATAATTCAAAGCTTTGTCCATTCTTGTATCATATTGTCGTTCGACCCATGCAGGAAGATTCATGTCAAAGCGACATCTATCATAATGCATGATGGACAGTCACTGTGGGGAACGCTCAACCCATATATATATTGAGATATGTGGGAGATTGTTGGTATTTTTGCCTTTGGACTAGTAAAGATAGTCCTACATTGTCTACACCACCAAGTGGGTTCTCAATATAATACTTTGTATGAGTTGAGTTGTGCACATGGGATGTGGTGGGGCACATGGGTGCCATGTGGGGATGTTTTCCTAGGAGAAAAAAATGATTAACTCCTTATGAAAGCTTTTATGCTTTTTGTCATGCTCTTGGAATTATTTCCATAGGAGCTAAGCCCCAAAGCAACTCGGACTCGGACTCGGGCTCAAGGGCGCAAAGTGGCGCTTTGTTGGCGCACTTTGCACTTAGCACGTCAGCATCGTCGCAAGGCGCTTGTGCGTTGTTGCTGCGCTCGTTTTATGCTCGGGTTGCATGCGCGTGTTGCATAAGCGGACGCTGGACGGGCTCTGAGTGGGCTATGCATTGGGCTGCGATTGTGGGATATCAATTTTGTATATTGGCTTTTTAGTCCCACATCGGAAAGAAGAGGAGGATGTGCTTCCATCATTTTCTATATAAAGAGCCCTCTAGCCTCCTTTTGAGATAGACCAAAAAGTTGAGAAAGAGAAATCCAAATGAGTCCTTTCGAGTCACATAAAGATGTGACTACGAGCGTTCCAGAAGTTCTCTTGTGAACTTGCTGGCTCCTGAGAACAGATCGTCGATAGAGGACGAATCTTGCTTTGAGCAACGGTGGTCTTCACCGCCCCAGCAAGAATAATTTTTTATTCTGTCTTCTTCTCCTTTTTTCTTCTTGGTCCGTTCTGTTTGATTGTAATTGCGTTTTGCAAGGAAGAATGAAGGTAGTTTTCGTTTTATTGTAACTCTACTCTGTCCGTCTGCAACAGCAATTGCAAGGAAGAACGAGTAGTTTGGTTAATTCTTATTCTTTTGTAATCTTGAGAGCAAGTTGTAATCAGAATCCTTATATAATTCTTCGAGAAAATCGAAAATAGTCAGAGTGAAAACTTTTGTGTGAACCTCTGATCTCGACCACGCATTCTTCCATCTTTGATTAAGCCTCGGAACTAACAGAGAAAGTGTCAGCAAAAATATTACACAGATGAGCCTGAACTCATCTTAAGTGCTCATTTATGTTTCAAACAATGCAATATGACAAAATCTGGCATCCGGCTAGAAGCTTGAGCCTTATGTGATCAAGCCACAAATTGGCAGCCTCATACATATTACAATCCCACGGAGTGGCGGCATATGGCAGCCAACATAATTGCTTTCCAGCATTCAAAACTAGTATTGCCAAATTGCCAACTAGTAATATAAGCCAACTCATGTTAATAACTTTCAGTTTCTGTGTATGGATAACTCACAGAGCCATAACTTATTATTCTCTCTCTCTCTCTCTCTCTCTCTCTCTATATATATATATATATATATATATATATATATATATATATATATACAATAACGAAAAATATATAATTTACAAATAAGGTAAAAAAAAATTAAAAAAATTCAAAGAGAGATACAAGTCGTCAGAAGAATTTGCGAAGCGAATGTTTGCAGTCAAACCACCGACATTTTTAATTTTTTCCCGGAAAAAAAAAATGTTGCAAAGTCGTCGAATACTCTGTCGGCCCTAGTACAGCATGTATTGAAGTCGCCAATTAATATGGCAGCCTGGCTTCACTTTTAAAAAAAATTTGTTTTAAAGTCTTCAAAGAGCCTTGGTGCATGTGTTGAAACCGTCAGTAAGGTCGACGGCCTAAGCCTTGATGCATTCATAAAAAAAGAAGAAGTCAAAACTAAAGAAAGTTGTCGGAAGTTTTAACAAACACTGATTTTATTTTATTATTATTTTTTTTTTTTCAAAAGAAGCCAAAGCATATGACGTTTTTGGTGTATTTTTTTTCTAATGTTCTAAAGAAGCCAAAGCATCTCGCGTTTGGGGGGCTTTTGGTTTTGTTTTTTATTTTCTAATGTTACTTTATCGCCAAACCATATGGCGTTTTTTTTTTTTTTTTTTTCAAACGGTGGAAAAAAAAAATCTTTAGTAGTAAGGACTTTATGCAAGTGAAAGCTGGCCTATGTAAATATTGGGCACTTGATATTTTCTAAAACCCACTGCATAAATCTTTAGTTGTCTCTCTATGTTTTGCTCAGTAAGTCCTTAGGTCTCTAGTTGTCTCCACAGTTTGGCAGGCTGATATTAATAAGAAATGTAATTATTTTATAAATATATCACGAATGAACCGGTTCATGAATTATAAATTATTTAAACAAAGTCTTCTCATTTAAAGGTGTTCTTCTTCTATTGAGTCAAAGTGTACTTTCACCATCATTTTGTTGTTATTGTCTTGCATTGTGTCATAGCGTGGCTTTGTGGTATCCTCGTGCCTAACTCATCCTTTCCAACTTTATTTTTAGATCGAGGACCAGTTGTTTGTTGTCTCCTCTCCCCGGCTTCAACCCATGACTTCCATTTAACAAAGGTCTTAACTACTGTGATGTCCAATCTTTGTCCATCCTTTACAAGTTGATGTCAAAATTTATGTGAAGGTCAAAAAAAAGCCTGCGCTTTGACCTAAAATTCATACATCACAAAGATGATGCAGTGAGAAAGTAAATTACGCCGAGTTGTGATGCCTCAAATGAAACATGCAATATGTTGGACATGACAAAGTACTCTTATAATCTCTTAGACTAATTCTAAAGACACTCCAAAAACTACTTAGACTGGTCCAAATTTTTTATTTTATTTACAAGTTTACCACTAAAAAAATTGTTTCAGACTAGTCTAATTTTTTTAGGACTGTCAAAAATTTGACAGTACTAAGAAATTAGGACTGACAAGATTTTTGACAATCCTTCCAATATAAAGGATTGTCAAATTTTTTACAATCCTGAATTGGGATCCACCTCCTCCTCCTCCGACAGTTGGAATTTGGATTAGGATTATGGTTTGGGCTGAAAGATGGGAATTGGACTGTCCTAGTAAATTTGGGACTGTTCTGAGTAAAAAATAGAAAAATCTGAACTATCCTAAGCAAAAATTGGAGTGCATGTAGAAATAGCCATCTATTAACGGATACAAAGGGTGGAGTAAGGAAGTAGTAACCTTGAATGCAATGCCAATCCAGCCCCCATAGATTCGAAGGCCCCTCTACCTTGGTAATAGACCCTGGGGTCGTAAACCAACCCGAGCAGAGCAACATTTGTGGCCGAAGCAACTACAATACCACTTGCACCAAATAGCAATTATATGCAGCGTCATTAAAAAAATGCAGCGTCCTGCAGAGAGTATCACATCCAAATTTTCTCAAATAAACCTGCTTCCAGTGCATTATAGTATAGGACGGCACTATTTGGCCCAGGGTTTGTGACCGCGGATGTGCCAGCAGTCGACGTGACAGCACCGCATTGGATGAATTTCCGATCGCGGGTGAGCTGCTTCCACGTATTAGAATTCTCACCTATGTTTATTACAGCAATGTATTTGTATTATTTTGATTGTACAAACTTCCTTTGTACAACAGGAAGACACCATTCAAATTCAAAAACAGAACTTGTTAAAATTACACAACGGCATCATAGGCCATTTGCCATACAAACTCCATTACATGTCTCCAGAGCATGCACAGGATGATGATACGATTCCTCCGTGTTCAAAAGAGAAAGTAGGTGCATAGCGTACCCGTTATTGCATGTCTTGTACAAAATAAGCTTCCAGATTGGATGTGTATTCTCACGGAATTACTCGTTCTTCTGCTTGAGGAATTTCTTTATTATCCCCATCATCTCACTTCCAGGAAACCTCCCCAGGCACCCCCTTGCTGCTGCTACCTCACTAAATTCACTCACTTGATCCCCACTAAATGCTTTGCATCCGCTTGTTTTCTCTGACGATACTAGCTCTTCCATAAGATCCTCACCAGCCTTCATAGAAGGGAGCAGGAAAGTGTCCAGGGACGTCCCTAACACGATGGGCTCTCCAACTGCGCTGACAAAGTCTTGCAATTTACATAGAGCGAATGGTACGGGCTCAAAGCTATGATCACCATATTCCACCGGAGTAGAGTGATCTCCGGTAACACAAAGATAGTATTGGAAAGGCCCCGACTTCTCTGCCTGCCACAGGAGTCTTGCTAGCTGACCTATAGCTCTGTCAACAGCTTCTAAGCCTCGGACTTTCAGAATAGTTGCTTTGTCATGACCAGCATCATCTATTGCCTGAAATATTTTTAGAGCTGTACATCATTAGAAGAATCTTTTGAAGGCAAGCATAAAGTAGGCAAATAAACTATATGAATGCCCTTCATAAACATAGAAATGGCCAGATCACTGTGATTGTAAGGATACCACAGTATAGCCAACTTTAGCCATGCTTTGATGAATCAAGAAATGTGGTTAAAGTTTTGAAAATCAATAGAAACTCGAAGGGACAGGTTATTTGGGACACAAAATTTGGTAACTGTGGTTAAATGTGCACCTTTGAGATGTTTGGATAAATTGATCATGAGTAAAACTACGTACAACTTCACCCTCCCTAGACTCCGCATAAGTGGGAGCCTCATAGCGCACTGGGAGACCACTTGCCTTTCCACTCCAAACTAGTTTCGAATTCCAAGATTTCCTACTGTCTGGGAGCTTGGTGAAGCAGACTTGGTACTCTTTTCAAATTGTGAATAAAGATGCGGAATGTCTCTTCTTTAACTATTCTTATACAAGTATATCGTTAAACTCTTTATAGGTTAATGCTTATTAGCTCAGAAGAGTTTAAGGGATTTATTTTGAATCATCAACTTGAGGATAAAAGATGAGAAAGTAAAGGGGAGAGGTACTGTTGCCAATACGAGATGAAAAAATGTGATACTTTCATACTATTAAGAAGCATAAAAGAAGAATATTTTAGGATGGCAGAGTCATTATACGAGGGCTATCTATCATACATATGACATACTCATAATATTGAGGAGATCTCTGGTATTATATTAATAAGACTTAACATAGGAGATAGACAAGACAAACGCATCGTATTGTGCCAAATTTTAGCCTTTTCACCTATCAATACTACAATATAACAACAACACCCCTTTCTCCCAACCATCTTGCTTGCCTGCAACCACCTCGACAAGAAAAAGAAGAAGAGGGAGGTGACTGAAATAAAAATGAGTTATTGAAGGATTGTGGCATTTGAAAATAATTCTTGTGAAGACTCTCAGTTGATGATGCTAATACCTATGTCGGATGAGAAGTAAAGTATTAACTATATAATCAACTGGTTGTTTTTTAAGAATTAAAATATAAAAAAGAGATGTGTAAATAAAATTTGAAGTAACTGGTATCCGAACTAAAAAAATAAAAAATCTTTTGGCTGCCAATGCAGGTTCTGGTCCCCATTCTCTTTGGTACTTGTAGTTCAAACTTTTTATCCGGATGCGATGGAGCATCCTCACATAGGCTAAACGGTTTATAGGTAGAAGCATATGTTATTCTCTAGAACAAAAGAACTCAAAATGTCACACACAAAATTCAGGTAGTGTCCAATTCAATTGAATAAACAAGAATAAATGGTGAGGGAAAAACTCTTAATAGACACAAAGCATGTGCATCTGCACATAAAAACAAGGATGCAAGTCCATTCACGCCATATGCGCCACACATGCACCCATGCGCATGTCTACTGCAGCTTACACTTGTAAACTAGCGTGCACAATACACATAAATAGGCATGCATATGCATGAACGTACACACAATGAACATGAGAAATGGGAAAAATGAAAATCTTGTGCTCTGAATAATGGATAAGACCATGAAAGAACAAAAGCTAAGGTTGGAAGTAAAATGGGGAAAAAGAATATTATAGCATCTGCTACCTTGATATGGAGGAAGCCGAAGTCATATCCATCATTTTGGCCTGGTTTATGATCGTCCACTCCAGGTATGAAAACAAGTGGACATGTCTCTAATGGAGCAGAAAGAGCTTTTGCTATAGCCATTGATTTGGAGGTTAGTAATGTGCGGTAATCTCCAGTTGCTCCAGGAGCCTCGAGTATATCTATACCCAATGATAGACCCAGCCCTGCAATAATTTTGGTTGGAGCTACCATGCATGAGGATAAGCCATGCTGCTTCTCAAATGTAGGAACCTGTAACATATAATAAACACAGAATTGTTTAGTATTGGTCAACAAAGTTATTAAAATATTAGTATACATGATTAGAGGATCCAGTGTAGCTGACTCCAAACATGGGAGTGTAGGCATTGTTGCTGCTCTTGTTTGTTACTATTGTTTTCTGTTTGTCTGCGAGTAAGAAATACCCGTTATCTAAATACTATAGCGTTGTCATAGGTATGTAGGCAATAGCCCACTATGCTCAAGTCCATAAAGGCCCAGTATAGTGGCCAGGCCTGTAGAGAGTGCCATAGTGATAGTATAGGTTGTTATGGTTTTGTAGTTTCAGATATGTTCTGCTATGTAACTATGTATATTTACATATAATCGCTTTAGTATATACTGTTTTACGCTTTATTATATAGCTATTTTCTTGAAAACTTACAAGTCTTTTCACTTTTTAGTAACATTATTACTTTACTAGATCTTAACTTGTTTACTAAGTGCTTTTTCTTTCTCTGCTTATTATTGCTTGGTTTGTATATATAGATTATTGCCTTGCTTTCTTTGCTGTCTAACATGTGTTACATCTATTTTCTTCGATTTGTTTATTGCTAGGTTATGAGATATTAGTAGAGATGAATTATCTTACTCTATAGAAATGTATGGATCAACTTGCAAAAAAAAATGTATTTTGTGTTTAATCAGATAACAACATTATAATATTGACAACTACTTACAATGAGAAATTGAGGAAAAGAAAATTATTTTTGCAAAATAGAGCCAAACTATGATTGCTAAATCATGTGTGTTGTCAAGCCTAATATGTTTGTAGATGTCACCTAAGAAGCATGGACACTCCAAATTTCTTATCGTGTCCGTGTTGTGTTGTGTCAGACACATATTGGACACATCAAAATACACTAGGACACACCAAAATAGGTGTCAAATCCGTGTCGTCGTGTCTGAAATGTGTCGTATTGAATTCCATGCCCATGCAACACAGTATGTCATTGAATAATAATCCACTTCAGATTATGGAGGAATCCCCATGAGCTTATGGGAGGAATGGGAAATATTTTCAAAAGTCCCCTTTGAGAAAAGGAGAATAATCAAGCGATCATGTTATTACTGGGTATCATTCTCAATACAGTCTCACATAGACTGCAAGTGCCATAATAAGTAGAGGATGTGCCAAGAATAGGTCAGATAGGCCACTCATTCTTCTATGGTGCATGACGCGGTTTCAGTTTCAATACAGTGGCGAAGTTTCTTCCTTTCTATAATGAAAAGAACGTCATCTGGACTTCTTCCCTCTTCTTTTCTCTTTTTCCTCTTTTACTAGACAACATTTTTCATTGCCCTATTTCCTCTATCCTGTTTTTTTATAGAATTTCTCCTTTATCTACTCTCTCAAAAAATATTAATTCTGCTTCCTTGTTACTTTTTTTTTACCTCTCCCTGTTTCCCATATTTGGTTCTATGATTATCTGCACTATTTATGAAATAAGAACTCTAGCAGGATAATATTTTGATTGTGTAAAGGATCTTATATGTGACGTTTTTTTAGTCCCACATCTAATATGTACATGGAGGTTTGCTTGCCTACCCATTCTACCTCAATAAAACAATCCTAGTCATTTCAAGTTTCCCTCTCAACATGGTTTCATATAATGTTTGCTCAGTTACCTAAATCCCCCTCCTCCTACCCTCTTCCCTTAAGCACCATTCCCATCACTGCCATGGTCCATCGATCTTCCCAAGATGGCCACCAGATCCTTGGGAAACTCAACGGTCCCACTCAGTGTCACACCTAATAGGTTGATTGTTTCTTCCCAAAGGCACTGCAGATAACTTCTTCCAACAATCTAATACAAGATAATATTTTGTTTAAACTGAAAAAAGTAGCTACATATTTGAGGTAAATATGCTGCTAACGGTTAATGCCTATTGTACAAGTATCAAGTATGACCAGCTAACACGTTCCCAAAAAAGACCAAAAAAGGCAGTTGTTTGTATGCATACATCAAGATATACAATTTTACATGTCAAATACCAAAACTTAAGATGCCAGCAACAGTTTTTAAGCCTGATATCTCCAGCTTAAGATCAGTAAATTACTAGAAACAGATAAGATAGCATAAACGATATATCGTGTATGTGATGAGTCATTTCGTTATTCCTTTATGTTACTTAGAACTTGTCTTAATCTCATTAAAGATATGAATAGTCCATTTTAAATAACAATGTGATTGGATATCTCAAATTAGAATGTGTTATGTAGGTACTCTAAGATGGATATCTAGAAATAATCCTATATAAATTATAAAGCCGTTCTATGTAAAAGATAACAATGGATGGTTCTAAATTATCAGTCAACCGTTGGTTCTTTCCTACACATAATGATGGATAAGTGATGCATGGTAGTAGAAGATATCTACTACATTGCATCAAAGCATGTAAGTCTTGATTAAACAGAATTCTCTATTAGGGTATAAGCATTAAAATACTATCATATTTTTCATGTATATAATGCCCACATTTGGAAACGTGCATC
>JAYESA010001118.1:0-62269 GCA_036927795.1 Iris macrosiphon | reverse complement strand
GACCCTTGCACAATCTTATTATTTTGTAAACTGAGAATTGAAATGACTGGAGTAGGAACCTCAGGCACATGAGGTTTTATACAGCTTTCGGCTTCTGGATGACGAAGGCCATGCACTGGCACTGGTGCTTGTCGTCGAAGGAGAGGAGGCGGATGTAGGCGTTCGGGTAGGTCTTCTTGCACTCCTCTATCTCGCTGAGGACCTGGGAGGAATCGGCGCAACCAAACATGGGCAGCTTCCACAGGGTCCAGTACCTGCCGTCGTAGTAACCTGGAATCTGGCTATGGGTCCTATGAACTTCCCCAACCTGCTCTCAAGCCAATAGACAGAAAATGGGCTGGTCCTCGATTAAAACAGGTATTTACTTTCAAGCATATATTACACTTTCCGAAGAATGATCATAATAGCTATATTATGTGGTAGTAGACGAAGACATAGGATATTCAAAACTACATATAAGTATGGCATGTACCTAGATCTTCAGGAACATAATAAGTGAATAACTGGATGCCAAAGGTTACAAAGAAGGACTGGAACTTTAATAATCAATATGTTGAGAAATTGTTAGGTGGTTCTGCAGGCACAAGCAAGATTCGCAGTATCGGTATCGGAATTGGTATCAGATCTTTCCTATGAGTGAAGGTATCGGAGGTATCGACAGTATCGACGGTTTCAGATCGAAGTATCGAAATTTTTTTGTGTCGTTAAGCAAATAATTATTAAAAAAACATTTATACATTTAGGCATAATTTTAAGTATTTATTGTGTTGTTTCTTAGTACTTTTGAAATTGAATGAATAGTAGTCACCCTTGCCCATTGGGTTACCTAAGATAAGTTTTCTTATTTTACATGTTTTTACAACCTTACTATACTTTTATACCCTTGTTAATTGGTCATTTTCGTTCAATTTTTTTTGCCTCATTGACTGAAAAAGAGATTACAATGTCTTTGTATCGGTCGTTATCGGATCGGAACATACCAAACCGTATCGCTATCAGCCGTATCGGGTTGGTATCGGTCGATACTGCAAACAATGGGCACAAGTCCCTTTTAGTTCACAGAGATAGGCCTTGTCCTTATAACTAGCGTTCCAACTAATTTAAGGTACCTGTAAGCAAATAAAAATACCTAGAGACCTATTTTGAAATCAGATAGATTTAAGGCTACTCGTATAGAAAGAACCATGCAGTATAACAGTTAATACCAAGTTTTTTATGATATTTTTCTAAATAAATATTCAATGGTATAACAGAAAAAAAATAAAAATAACAAGCTAATAGTCAAGAATAAGTTTTTTTTGCAATATCTTTAAACAAATAACCCAAATCAATAGACTACAAGAGAAATGAAGTAATTTGCACGAAAACCAACTTGCCAAAATCACATACACCACACCACAACACAAACATTTTTGACTTTGAAAAATTCTTTGCGAGAAAAACCACAGGACGATCGGAATCCAATCATAAAAAACATTCATTAATGATTTCGAAGAATACACCATCAACAAACTTTTCCATCAATTTTACCAGATTACCGCAACTACTAAAAGTAAAGAAAACAACTACAGAGGTTACCGAAGAACGAAGATAACGAGAACAATCACCCGGAACGATCTCTCTTTGAAATAGCCACAAATCCCTCTCTCTTTTTTGAAAGCTCCAAACTTGAAAACTCTCCCTTTGATCTCTCTTTGATAAATGTGATGATTGAAATTAGGATTAGAAAAATATATTTAAAGTCCCCTAAATTTTGCAACAATATGGACCGTTGATTAGATCCAAAGGCGTAAATAAATCACCCAATTTTGGCCTTAGCCCCGACAACAGTATACCGACGATATATTGCGGTATACCAAATCGGCGAGTCAAAAGAATTTTGGAACGGACAAAGACAATTCACTATTTTTGGCATACTGACGGTATACCGGTGATCACTGCTATTATCCAAAAGTTGATGATTCTAACGTCCGCTAAAATTTGCCTTCTTTGTCACCTTCGACTTTCTAAGCTTCTTCGACACCCGGATGATGCTCATCGCACTCCAAAATATTCTCCACATAGGTTAAAAATCCCACCCAATACCAACATATCTTTTCATTCTCAACTAAATGGAGGAACTCGTCATTCATACGATCCTCCTGCAGTACCCAAACTTTCTTTTTGTAGAACTTTCGTAAACATATCAGCTCCATTATTCTCTGTGTGAACCTTTTCAAGCGTCGCGTCCTTCGTCTCAAGCACATCTCGTATGCAATGATACCGAGTTGTAATATGTTTGGACCGACTATAAAATATCGAGTTCTTTCCAAGATGGATTGCACTCTGGCTATTATAAAGCAAAACATACTGCTCTTTCTTAAGCCACATTTATTGCAGAATTTTTTCCATCCATAACAACTCCTTGCAAACCTCAGTCGTTGCAATGAACTGTCTCTGTCGTAAATAAGGCAACACTCTTCTACAATTGCGACTTCCACGAAACTGCTCCACCAGGAAATATCATAACATAGTACGAAGTCGATATTCTAATATCCACATCCCCAGCCATATCAGCATCGGTATACCCAACCAGCTTCGGTTCGTCACTCTCGAATGAAAGCTTCTAATCAGCAGTATCGTGGAGATATCGAAGTATCCACTTAAGCGCACTCCAATGTATCTTCCCTGGATTGGAAATATACTTGCTAACTACACCAACTGCGTGAACAATATCTGGCCTTGTACAAACCATGTACAAACCATGACATACATGAGACTCTACTGCTTAAGTATACGGAACTCGCTCCATATCTTTCTTTTCGTTCTCGGTAGATGGATACTACTCCGCAGTGAGCTTAAAGTGAGCTGGCTTAAAATGAGCTGCAAAGGAGTTGCTCACTTTCTTCGACCCGCCCAAACCGAAATACTGAAATACTCGATGAATGTACTTCTTTGGAGACAACCATAGCAACTTGGACTCTCTCTCTCTCAGTTGATCTTCATCCTAAGAATAGTCTTCGTTGTGTCCAAATCCTTTATAGAGAATGTCACATCTAGCTGTGTAAACCCCCGAATTTTCAAATTATTAAATCTCGAATTTTTTTCAATTTTCTGGAATTTTCTGGAAATTTTCTGTAATTAAAATCAAGGTTTTCAATTAATAAATAATTTTTAATTGGCAATAAATAATATTAAAATATCATGAAAATAATATTTTTGGGTGTAAAATGGAGAATTGGACTTAGGATAATTTTTCTGGATTTTTCTGGGCCTCAGACCTATTTTTAAATACCTAAAAACTAATTTTAATTAATTATTTAATTTACTGTTTTTATTATTATTATTTATTATTTATTATTTTTATTTTATTTTTTCCCGCGGGCCGCCCTGGCCCATTGGGCCGCGGCCCAGCCCGTTAGCCCAGACCCAACCCTATCGGGTCGGGTCGGGTCGGGCGCACCCGAACCCGACCCGCCAGCCCGTCACCCCGACCCGGTCTCCCCCAGCCCCCCACGACCCCGCGTCCAGCGCCGGCCGCCGCGCGCAGCGCAGCGCGTTCCGCTCCCACGTCGCCCCCGCGCTCCGCCTCTCCCGGCCAACCCCCTCCTCCTCCTCCTTTATAAACCCCCGACGCTCCGTCTTCCTCCTCCAGCCTCCACCCTAACCCTCGCCCGGCTCCGCCGCTGCTCTCCTCCACTCGCCACCAGCCTCGCCGACCGCCCAGCTCCTCCACCCGCACCGCCAGCGCCTCCCTCCTCCCTCGGCGCCGCCCTCCGGTCGACCCCGCAGCTCGAGCAGCAACAGCCACCAGCCGCAGCAAGCCGTAGCCGCCGCCTCCGGCCGCCCTAAGCCGCCGCCGACGCGTCCCCAGCCACGCCGCGCCGCCCTCCGCCGCGTGCCCCCGAGCCCGGCCGCCCAGCAGCCGCCCTCCGCCGGATTCCGACGAGAACCCTAACCCTAACTCTAATTCCCAATTTCCGTGTCCGACACGAGTCGGACACGACTCGACCCTGAATTTTCGGGTCCCCTACAGGTGCGTGTAACTTTCGCCTCGTAGCTCTGTTTTCGATTCCGCAAATTGCGTTGTGAAGCCTGTATGACCCTCTCGGTGTCCGGACAAACTGTTCGGGGCATCGCGTCCTGTGGTGATCGCACACCGCGATCCAAAAACAGGAAAAACCAGACCCTGTTTCACCCCGGAACTGAGTACGCCCCGCCAAACGGGACGACTTGGTCGCGTGCGGTCTTCACAGATACGTACGCATCGTCGATACGGACGTGTGAGTTTTCGTGGAAGATGATTCGGGTGTGCGTGCACACCGGAATCAACGCGTATCCGCGGACATCGCCCCGTATCCGCCTTTTCTGCAATTCACCCTAACTTCGTGTACACACGTCGGATCGAGACGAAACTTGCGCCATCGGACTCGTAGCGATACGCTGGTCCTGTGGGTCAAGTTTGGTTCGATTCTGAGAACGTTGACGAAATCGCGTGTCGTGGGCCCCACAGGCCCCGCTCGACGGGCGATTTTGTGTTCGGCTCATCGGAATCCAAATCTGGAAGTTCCGTTGGGTTCGTATCAGCGTTCCTGACCTGTTGACACTAAGTTTGGTGAATTTGGAGACCTTTGACCCGGACACATTTTTCGGTGCAAAGCGGGCCCACCGGCGGACCCCGTTTTGACCCGAAACTGCCGTCTTTGCCCTTGTCTCCAAATTGGACCCAAGGACAGGCGTTTCTAGCTAATTGACATCTTCTGAGCGTGATGGTAATGTCTATTTCAGTTTTTGGACTCATCTTTGGAATTTTTTTCCGAGAGCCAATATTAATCAGATCCAAACAACAGGCAAGTACCTGCACTTCAAGTTAATCTTTATATATTGTGATAATTAATTCCCGGCCTTACATGTACCCTTGATGATTACACCTAGTGTTAGAAATGCTGGATTTCATGTCTTGAATATTGGAGTTCCTGTCTTGTTTTTCATGTCGGGTGGGAGAATACCTAGAAGGCATGTAGTTTACCCTTCCCCTTGTCATGTTTAATAGCTGTTGGTGCACGACTGTACCTCAGCCGGATCTCGATTTCCCCTGTTTAATAGCCGTTCATGACGGCCGGATTAGCCTTATAAACCCCTACATGCCAACAATGTATTCTAAAAACAAACACAAGTTCACACAGATAGTTTCTGGTCTTGTTATATATCTTGCTGACTGTTGTAGTTTCAATTCCTGTTTCATTTATTTCTGCATTTCTCATATTCCTGCTTACAGCTTTAACTCTGAGATAATGATGTTCTGTTATGCAGTTTCTTAACTTGAAATTCAATATTTAATTGTCATAAATATTTAGTTTAACATTGTTGTGCACTGTGTACTTTGCTCCTTTCCTGACTGGATCTGTTGATTTAGGCGATGATGAGGATCTTGCCCCTACTTATTATGGTCCCTATGAGGGGACTGATGATACCTATGAGGAGCCAGAACCCACCCAGGAGACCCCTGCTGCAGAATAGCTAATAGTAGCTATCTTTCATTTATATTCTCATCTTATTTATCGGGTTTGTCCCCGATTTCAATATTGAATTCATGTACTAAAACATTTGAATCTGTTGTCACATTTATTTTCAGTTGCAATCTTAAGTTTCAATTCTCATTATTATCTTGCCTATGTTATTTGTGAATGAGCTAGTTAGCAAATAATGAATTGACCTAGACAGCGTACTACCGCCGACTCTGCGGCGTAGGCTGGACGTACCCACGCACTCGTGCCCGAATTTCCGGGTGCGGGTCGTGACACGTTTTTATGGTGGCCCATGCAGGTCTAAATGCAGGTCCTATCCTTAAATAGGGTAATACCCTAGGACAGGGTATGGAATAAAATTGAGGATTCTAGGAAAAAGCTCATTCACAGTATAGGGTCCTTATTTCAATTCTTGATATCTTTGCTGCTCAATTTTTTCTATCGCCTTTGATTTCCAAGTATTCTATTCTGATTCCCTATCCCTTAATCTTTCAGAATGGTCCAGACCAGGAACACAGTAGGAGGCACATCAGAACCAGCTGAACAGAATGTGCCCGAGACTCTTGCACTCCCGCCGCCTCCATCTGTTCCGGCAGTTACTCTGGATGGGGCACAGCTACTAGGAGTGTTCCAAGGATTGGTGGAATCCCAGAAAGAACAGACTGCACTTCTGCGGACCAGCCTCTCAGAAACTCTTAAGTCCCAGGAGTCGTCACTCAAGAGGCCAGGGAGTGCCAAAGATTTCAAGAATCTAAGACCCCTGGAATTTTATGGAACTGAGGGCATACTCTATGCCGATGAGTGGATAGAGAATGTCGAGAGACTCCTGAAGACTGCTCGGGTCCCTGATGACCTCAAAGTGGAGTCCGCAAGCCTGCAACTGTTCGACATTGCTCGAACCTGGTTCAGAGATGAACCCCAACTATCTGCTCCTGACATCACCTGGGAGGACTTCAAGAGACTATTTAAGGAGAAATTCTACCCCGAAGTGGCTCGGGAAGCTCTCGAAAGCCAATTCGAGAGACTGGAACAAGGTAACCTGTCTGTCGATGAATATACTGCTGAATTTAGCAGGTTAAGCCACTTTGCGGAGTACATGGTTCGTACCCCGGAGGACAGAGCCCGTAGATTCAAGAAGGGGCTGTCTCCGGATATTCGCCTTGCTGTCACCACCAGCCGAGCTCGCACCTATGAAGAAATCCTGAGCGTGGCACAAGGCGTTGAAAGAGATATGGGACATAAACTGAAACGGGAGAGAGATACCGGAAATGCAGGACCCAACAAACGCCCTTTTCAACAACAACAACAGCAGAGGGCCCCGCAGCAAACTCAGCGTCCTCTCCCTCGAGCTCCAGCACCCCAACACCAGGCTAAAGGACAGAACCAACAAGCTGCTGCTTGTAACTTTTGCCAAAAATTAGGTCATACTTGGCAAGTCTGCAGGAAGAGGCTAGGTGCCTGCCTCTACTGCGGCTCAGCAGCGCATCAAATGAGGGACTGTCCAGCTGCTCAAGGACGCACCGCTGCACCAAAGGCTCCAGCCCAGGCCAGGGCCCCAGCAGTACAACAGAGGGGACCCCCGCTTCCAACACAACAACAACGCTTTGCTCAGCACCAACAGCAGCAACAGAGGGGTGCACCGCAGCAAGGCCGTGCTTATGCAATGACTCTGGAAGAAGCTGACGTCACAGCAGACGTGATCACAGGTTCTGTGCTTATAAATTCAATACCAGCTATTACTCTATTTGACTCTGGAGCTTCACATTCATTCATGTCAGTAGATTTCCTTATGAAGCATAGCTTAATCACTAAACCCCTTAGGAATTGTTATAAGATCATTACCGGTGGAGGAATCATCCCGGTTAGTGATGCCTGTAACAATTGTCCTATTACATTATGTGGAAGAGAACTGTATGCTAGATTACTTGTAATGCCAGTGCCCAGTTTTGACATTATACTGGGTATGGATTGGTTAAGTCAACATCATGCCACCATAGACTGCCACAGAGGTAGTGTAATCTTCAGGCCCCCTGACAAGCCAGAATTTGAATTTGCTAGAGGTTCTAGAGAAATGGGTAATAACAAAATTTGTGGAGCCCTAGTAACAGAAGAAGTGCCACTACCTGTCATCTCTGAATACCTTGATGTCTTCCCTGAGGATCTCCCAGGCTTACCCCCAGACCGAGAAGTTGAATTCTCTATTGACTTAGTGCCAGGAGCAGCACCAGTATCTTCAAAATCCCTACAGAATCAACAAGAAGGAGATAATAGAACTAAATGAGCAAATCAAAGAACTAGAAGACAAATGCTTCATTAGGTCTAGTGTCTCACCCTGGGGAGCTCCAGTATTATTTGTGCCCAAGAAGGACGGAACATCCCGAATGTGTATTGACTATAGGGCCTTGAATGCCTTGACAATTAAGAATAAGTATCCCCTGCCCAGGATAGATGACTTATTTGATCAGTTGAGTGGAGCTCGGATATTTTCAAAGATTGATTTGAGGTCTGGTTACCACCAAGTAAGGGTGAGAAAGGAAGACATCCCTAAAACTGCTTTCAATACCCGGAACGGACACTACGAATTCTTAGTAATGCCGTTCGGGTTGACGAATGCTCCAGCAGTTTTTATGAACCTAATGAACAGAGTTTTCCAGCCATACCTAGACAAATTTGTAGTGGTCTTTATTGATGATATTTTGATCTACTCCAAGACCCCCGAAGAACATGAAGAACATTTGAGGTTAGCATTGGAGACTTTGAGGAAGGAAAAACTTTATGAAAAATTATCTAAATGTGCTTTCTTCCTAGACAAAGTAGAATTCTTGGGACATGTTGTGACTGGAGATGGAATAGCAGTAGATCCTAAGAAGATAGCTGCAGTAGAATCTTGGCCCACTCCAGACTCTGTAGCTGAGATTAGAAGTTTCCTGGGACTAGCTGGCTACTATCGGAAGTTTGTGAAGGATTTTGCTAGAATTGCGGAGCCCATGACAAAATTAACAAGGAAGGATGAAGAGTTCACCTGGACTGATAAATGTCAGCATGCTTTTGAGGAATTGAAGAAAAGACTGACTTCTGCCCCTATTCTGACCTTACCCTCTGGAACCGGAGGTTTCGCTATTTACAGTGATGCTTCTGGAAAAGGTCTAGGTTGTGTTTTGGAGCAGAACAAGAAAGTAATAGCATATGCCTCTAGACAGCTTCGACCCCATGAAAAGAACTATCCAACTCATGATTTAGAATTGGCAGCTGTCATTTTTGCTCTTAAACTATGAAAGCATTATCTTTATGGAGAAAGGGTGGAAATATTTACAGACCATAAAAGTTTAAAATATATCTTCACTCAGAAAGAGCTGAACATGAGGCAAAGAAGGTGGCTGGAACTAATGAAAGACTTTGATATCACCCTTCAATATCATCCTGGGAAGGCCAATGTAGTTGCTGATGCTCTAAGCAGATATCCTATGGTCATGTACTTGACTATGGACAGACACCTGCTAGAGGACTTGGAAAGTTTAGGTATTGAAGTAATTATCCCAGGAAAAGAAGGCCAAATGATGAACTTGCAGATTCAGTCTACTTTAATAGACAAGATCAAGGAGACTCAGTTTCAAGACGAAGGCCTGCGAAGCCTCCGAGGACAAGTGCAAGCTGGATTAGTGGAAGATTTCAGAATTCATGAAGATGGATCACTGAGGCATGGCGATAGATTATGTGTACCTCAAGGAGACATAAGAGAAGAAGTTATGCAAGAGGCGCACATATCGCAATACTCTATACATCCAGGAGCCAATAAGATGTACAAGGACCTGAGGACGCATGTTTGGTGGCATGGCATGAAAAGAGAAGTAGCCAGGTTCGTATCTTGTTGTTTAGTGTGCCAGCAAGTCAAGGCAGAAAGACAAAGACCTGGAGGATTGCTTCAACCACTACCCATTCCGGAGTGGAAGTGGGAACATATCACAATGGATTTTGTTTCCGGACTTCCAAGGACACCTAGTGGAAAGGATGCAATCTGGGTGATAGTAGATAGACTGACCAAGTCTGCACATTTTCTACCTTTCAAAGTGGGGCTATCTACAGAAAAGCTGGCAGATTTATATATCAGACACATTGTCCGGCTGCATGGAGTTCCAGTAAGTATTGTCTCCGACCGAGATTCAAGATTCACCTCTCACTTCTGGAAGAGCTTACAAGCCAGCTTGGGGACTCAACTCAAATTCAGCACAGCTTATCATCCCCAAACCGACGGACAATCGGAACGTACAATCCAGACACTTGAAGATATGCTCCGTACATGTGTTCTGAATTTTGGAGGATCCTGGGAAGACTATCTACATCTGGTGGAGTTCTCTTATAATAACAGTTACCAAGCAAGTATTGAGATGACTCCATTTGAGGCTCTGTATGGACGAAGATGTCGTACCCCGCTATCATGGGACGACGTTGGAGAAAGAGCCCTGCTGGGACCAGAGATGGTGATCGATTCAGCTGAGAAGGTAAAGCAAATAAGGGATAGACTTCGAGTGGCTCAAGACAGGCAACGACATTGGGCAAATAGCCACCGAAGGCCCTTGGAATTTGAGGTAATTAAATTTATGAAATTCAAGTCAATTTAAACATTTTGATTATGGAACTAAGACTTGATTATGACTTTGTTAAAGGTTGGAGAACTGGTGTTCTTGAAGATTTCCCCGACACGTGGCACCATTAGGTTCGGAAGGAGTGGAAAACTCAGCCCAAGATTTATTGGACCCTTTGGCATTCAGGAGAAAATCGGAGAAGTGGCATACCGACTGGCATTGCCACCCTCTCTGGATGGAGTACATAACGTCTTCCACGTGTCGCAGCTGAGAAAGTACGTGTCAGACCCCAGTCACATCTTGGATCACTCAGAGCTCGAAGTAGGCCCAAGTTTGACTTACCAAGAGCAACCCGTGGAGATACTGGATCGCTCGGAGAAAGTCCTACGGAACCAGGTTATCTCCCTGGTTCGCGTAGCTTGGAAGCACCATTCTCCCGGCGAATCCACCTGGGAGCGAGAAGACGAGATTAGAGAGCGATACCCCTATCTTTTTGAACCCTGAGGTATATGTTATTTCTCAACCTTTCTTTTTCGTGCCTTGTTATTCTTAAATTTCGAGGACGAAATTTTTGTAAGTTGGGTAGGTTGTAAACCCCCGAATTTTCAAATTATTAAATCTCGGATTTTTCCCAATTTTCTGGAATTTTCTGGGAATTTTCTGTAATTAAAATCAAGGTTTTCAATTAATAAATGATTTTTAATTGGCAATAAATAATATTAAAATATCATGAAAATAATATTTTTGGGTGTAAAATGGAGAATTGGACTTAGGGTAATTTTTCTGGATTTTTCTGGGCCTCAGACCTATTTTTAAATACCTAAAAACTAATTTTAATTAATTATTTAATTTACTGTTTTTATTATTATTATTTATTATTTATTATTTTTATTTTATTTTTTCCCGCGGGCCGCCCTGGCCCATTGGGCCGCGGCCCAGCCCGTTAGCCCAGACCCAACCCTATCGGGTCGGGTCGGGTCGGGTCGGGCGCACCCGAACCCGACCCGCCAGCCCGTCACCCCGACCCGGTCTCCCCCAGCCCCCCACGACCCCGCGTCCAGCGCCGGCCGCCGCGCGCAGCGCCGCGCGTTCCGCTCCCACGTCGCCCCCGCGCTCCGCCTCTCCCGGCCAACCCCCCTCCTCCTCCTCCTTTATAAACCCCCGACGCTCCGTCTTCCTCCTCCAGCCTCCACCCTAACCCTCGCCCCGCTCCGCCGCTGCTCTCCTCCACTCGCCACCGCCTCGCCGACCGCCCAGCTCCTCCACCCGCACCGCCAGCGCCTCCCTCCTCCCTCGGCGCCGCCCTCCGGTCGACCCCGCAGCTCGAGCAGCAACAGCCACCAGCCGCAGCAAGCCGTAGCCGCCGCCTCCGGCCGCCCTAAGCCGCCGCCGACGCGTCCCCAGCCACGCCGCGCCGCCCTCCGCCGCGTGCCCCCGAGCCCGGCCGCCCAGCAGCCGCCCTCCGCCGGATTCCGACGAGAACCCTAACCCTAACTCTAATTCCCAATTTCCGCGTCCGACACGAGTCGGACACGACTCGACCCTGAATTTTCGGGTCCCCTTCAGGTGCGTGTAACTTTCGTCTCGTAGCTCTGTTTTCGATTCCGCAAATTGCGTTGTGAAGCCTGTATGACCCTCTCGGTGTCCGGACAAACTGTTCGGGACATCGCGTCCTGTGGTGATCGCACACCGCGATCCAAAAACAGGAAAAACCAGACCCTGTTTCACCCCGGAACTGAGTACGTCCCGCCAAACGGGACGACTTGGTCGCGTGCGGTCTTCACAGATACGTACGCATCGTCGATACGGACGTGTGAGTTTTCGTGGAAGCTGATTCGGGTGTGCGTGCACACCGGAATCAACGCGTATCCGCGGACATCGCCCCGTATCCGTCTTTTCTGCAATTCACCCTAACTTCGTGCACACACGTCGGATCGAGACGAAACTTGCGCCATCGGACTCGTAGCGATACGCTGGTCCTGTGGGTCAAGTTTGGTTCGATTCTGAGAACGTTGACGAAATCGCGTGTCGTGGGCCCCACAGGCCCCGCTCGACGGGCGATTTTGTGTTCGGCTCATCGGAATCCAAATCTGGAAGTTCCGTTGGGTTCGTATCAGCGTTCCTGACCTGTTAACACTAAGTTTGGTGAATTTGGAGACCTTTGACCCGGACACGTTTTTCGGTGCAAAGCGGGCCCACCGGCGGACCCCTTTTTGACCCGAAACTGCCGTCTTTGCCCTTGTCTCCAAATTGGACCCAAGGACAGGCGTTTCTAGCTAATTGACATCTTCTGAGCGTGATGGTAATGTCTATTTCAGCTTTTGGACTCATCTTTGGAATTTTTCCCCCGAGAGCCAATATTAATCAGATCCAAACAACAGGCAAGTACCTGCACTTCAAGTTAATCTTTATATATTGTGATAATTAATTCCCTGCCTTACATGTACCCTTGATGATTACACCTAGTGTTAGAAATGCTGGATTTCATGTCTTGAATATTGGAGTTCCTGTCTTGTTTTTCATGTCGGGTGGGAGAATACCTAGAAGGCATGTAGTTTACCCTTCCCCTTGTCATGTTTAATAGCTGTTGGTATACGACGGTACCTTAGCCGGATCTCGATTTCCCCTGTTTAATAGCCGTTCATGACGGCCGGATTAGCCTTATAAACCCCTACATGCCAACAATGTATTCTAAAAACAAACACAAGTTCACACAGATAGTTTCTGGTCTTGTTATATATCTTGCTGACTGTTGTAGTTTCAATTCCTGTTTCATTTATTTCTGCATTTCTCATATTCTTGCTTACAGCTTTAACTCTGAGATAATGATGTTCTGTTATGCAGTTTCTTAACTTGAAATTCAATATTTAATTGTCATAAATATTTAGTTTAACATTGTTGTGCACTGTGTACTTTGCTCCTTTCCTGACTGGATCTGTTGATTTAGGCGATGATGAGGATCTTGCCCCTACTTATTATGGTCCCTATGAGGGGACTGATGATACCTATGAGGAGCCAGAACCCACCCAGGAGACCCCTGCTGCAGAATAGCTAATAGTAGCTATCTTTCATTTATATTCTCATCTTATTTATCGGGTTTGTCCCCGATTTCAATATTGAATTCCTGTACTAAAACATTTGAATCTGTTGTCACATTTATTTTCAGTTGCAATCTTAAGTTTCAATTCTCATTATTATCTTGCCTATGTTATTTGTGAATGAGCTAGTTAGCAAATAATGAATTGACCTAGACAGCGTACTACCGCCGACTCTGCGGCGTAGGCTGGACGTACCCACGCACTCGTGCCCGAATTTCCGGGTGCGGGTCGTGACAAGCTGGTACTTCAACTCCGCTATCCTGGTGACATTTTGACCAACCAATAACATATCATCAACATAGAACAATAAAATGATGAAATAATTCTCGACAAATGCTTCACAGAGACACAATGGTCCGATGTGCGTAACTGTGCTCCCTCATAAATAAAACAACCAATTTTGGCCACAGTCCCCGATATCGGTATACCGAATCAACGAGTTAGAAATATTATGAAACGAACAACAACAATTTCACCATTTTCGGTATACCAGCAGTATACGGTATACCGGTAATGACTGCTATTTTTCGAAAGTTGATGGTTCTGACGTCCGTTAAAATTTGTCTCATTTGTTGCCTTTAACTTCTCGAGTTTCTCCGGCACACGGATGACGCTCATCGCACTCCGGAGTATTCTCCTCATAGATTGAAAACGCCACCCAATACCAATAAAAAGCCCCTAGGATGTTTGTAGGATAATATTCGCCATGCATGGGCGAAAACATTAAGAATCCAGAGGAGTAGATTCGAGGACTTTAATAATGTATCTAATATAATATATCGAAAACAAACTTTCAACCATTAGGCAGTAGTGATTAAATTATGTTCACTCTTTATCATCTTCTAGCGTATGAAATCTCCTGCATGCATAACTCGATCACACTCTCATGTACAGTCCATAGTTTGAACATGTTGTTACTGGCATGTCCTGATTTGATTCCAAACGATGCCAGTATTGACCGAAACCGACATCTAGGATCTCTTTTTCACTCAATTCGGATAAGAAAATTGAACGAAAAAAATCAATTAACAATGGTGTAAAAAACTATTAAGGTTGTAAAAACGTATAAAAGAAGAAAACTTATTTACCGTAGATAAACCAATCGGTAAGGGTAACTACTATTTAATTTAATTCAAAAATTACTAAAAACAATATAGAAAATACTTAAACTTGTGCCTAAATATATAAAATATTTTTTCTAAAATTTTAATAATTATTTGTTTTCCGACACCAAAACATCCGATACTCCGATCTGAAATCGCCGATCCCAGATACTCGTACAAAGGATCCGATACTGATACTGCAAATCTGGGTATAACAACCTTACATCTAATTAAATCATTGGAAATGATAATGGAGTAAGAGCTAGATATGTTGTTATTGGGTAGATATCTATACCTCGTCGAATTCCAAGCAGGGCACCCATCCTTTGGTGATCATGTAATCGACCTGCCTCGTTATTGATTCCGGAGTGAGGGGCGGCAGGTAAGACAGCGTCTCAAACTTCTTGTTGTTGATAGGATTCCATGTCTGCACAGCCAATTCATATTCATCATTATAATCAAGCTTTGCTGGTTATATAATCAAGGCTTAATTTCAACTTGATACTCTCAACTTTTCTTTTCTTTTTTAATTTAATACACTAAACTTTAATATCATACCAATCACTACCCTCAACTATTGAATATTTTCGAGTCGATACCTTCCTTCGGATTTCGTTTCAACAAAATAAATAATAATTTTTTGACCAGATTTTCTCCATTTTTTCTAGGGAATATTTGAAGTGATCACGAATGAAAAAATTTTTGAATTTTCCTTTAACACTATTAGAGTATTAAGTTGTACAATTATAGTTGGGTATTAATAATAAACGAATCAAAAAATTTAAGATAGAGTGGACTACATTAGACTAGAGATGGACTAACCTATATTAAATAAAATAAATAAAAATATATGAAAAAAGAGTGAATTTTTTTGGGGATGGGCCCACCCAGCTATGCGAAGTTTAGTCGATCGATCGAGTTAAATAAGTTGAATAGTTGAAGGTATCAAGTTGAAATTTAGCCAAAAAAAATCTTAAGGCTGGCCTAAAAAAAAAAAAGTTACTTGATTTCTTGCAACAAAAAAGAAGAAGGTATAATCGACTGATCCAGTAATCAGATCCAGGAAGAAGAAAACAACGCCTAGTAAGTATGTATGTATGTATGTATTTATGTATGTATATATGCTTACTTTCATGCAGTGAGTTCTGGAGCCATTTGAAACCGTTGTAGCTCGCCAGTCGACGTTGCTCCGCTTCCCCAGAAGAAGGTCCCGCGTGCTGTCGGCCCTTAGTCCGGTGAAACCAGAAGCTACTGCCGCTGTGGTAGCAGATAGTATAAGTCCAGATGACATCTTTCACACACACACACACACAGAGAAGAGAGAGAGAGGGAGAGGTTTAGTTGTATTGATATATTTAGTTATGGTTTTGGAAAGGAAAGGAAAGGAAAGGAAAGGTGGCTGAGGAAAGAAGGGATGGGCATTCTGTTGCTGTAGATCTATAAAGCAAAAAATAAAAATAAAAATAAAGAAATGAGGCGGTGGGTACGAGGGACATGGGCTTCGTGCGTGCGTGCGAGCGAAGTGGCCTCGGCTTTGTCGTCACCATTCTCCCCACCTCTGCCTTTGCCTCTGTCCATCACCCACTTGCTTTAAACTAAATTTATTGCAAGCGATCTGCCTATAGAAACAATGACACGTTTACTGTTCCAGCTCTGTGTGCCTCTTCTAGTGACCTTGTGCGTGACTTTCCGTCGCCATTTACCCCCAAAAATGAAAATGTTCGTGCTCATCCTCTCTTGTGATTACCACCAATCTGATTGATATCAGAGTAAGTAGGTTCCTTGCTATTACTCCGGTTTGGAAACCTTTATGCATGGAGGGACATTACAAGGGTGGAATATCGAACTTGGATGGAGTGGAATAAGATGGACTATGTATAGGTGCACATGCACACACACGCACACGTGCGCGTATGCGTCTCTAGTCTAGTGGTAAAGAGGAGACATGTGATTCGGATGGTCGAAATTCGAGTTCCAGTGGAGGTGAGTTGGATTCCATTTACCGGTTCCAATATATATATATATATATACATATATATATATATATATATATATATATATATGTTTGTCTTATTTTGTTTTCGATTTTAGATATAAACTCAAAACTGAAATCGAAATCGATTAAGAAATTTTACTATTTCTAAAACAAAAAACGAATCGAATCTCTGATTTGATTCTCAGTCCAAAACTGAATAATACTCGCCCTTAGATGTTAATAGATTAAAAGAAAAGAAAATATTGTAGAATTATGACATACTCCTTTTATTGAATCAAGCTGAATATATATATATATATATATATATATATATATATATATATATATATATAACCAATCTAGAATAGGTAATTACTAATCAATAGTAGGTAATTAATCTCCTACAATCATGCATCTATAATATTGACATTTATGTATGTTAGAGTTATTTTATTTTGTTATTTATCTTATGAGGGTATAATAATAATTGTAGGTGTATTGTATATCAATATAAATAGACATGAGATGGAACATAGGATTTTATTCCCTTGCAATCTCATTTCTCATATTCTCTGTTCTCCTACTTTTCTCCTCTCTCTCCATCTCCAAACTTTACTTGGTATCAGAGCATCTTTTGAAAGTATTGTACATTTCATCAACGACAGGGCCGACCAAACTTCTAGCAATCTTTTTTCCAACATCGGTAGCATCAAAATTCTCATGAATCCAGAGTTCTCTTTGGTCATGTCGTTGTCCGAGCCACAAAATTTTATTATAGTTTAATGATCATAATCTGTCCCGCACAATAGTCGCATTAGCCACATCACATATCAAGTTTCTTTTCCCAACGTATAAAATTTCTATCAAAATTCTCAAGTGATATTTCTATCTTTTATTATGATTTATTTCCCATTCCAACTTGATTTCAAAAGAAATCATTCCAAGATAATACATCCAACAGTTTAACCATTCCGACATGATTTGTTATCCTGAAATATTCATACCCAAATCTCGCAACAAACTATCCAAACGCCTACTAAACATAGGCCGACTCATAATATATACTATTCGAGTCTCACATGATGTTACGTTACCCATGCAACATTAATAGGGGCATCCTATGGGTCTCCGACAACCAACATAACTTTTCAGTCAAGTCTCTATGGTTAGCTATACTGACAATTAAATCTAGTGTTCATAGGCAACCCATCTCATGCTAGGCAACTGATAAGGACCATATCGATCACTATTCTTAAGGCCAACCGTAATCCGACCACTCTAAGGGACTTCTATCCAAATATCATTACCAACTCAAACCACGAATGCACTACCATTAACCTACCTACAAATAAGGGACGTCCAATAGTCTGGGTCAGGTCTATCTACTCACGGTCAATTTCTTAAGGGTCTACCTCAAACAAAGGTTCATTATAGACTTATCCCAACCCGACAAGGTCAATTTAGAACCACATGCTCAAATCTCATATACCTCAAGTAAATACCCAGCATTCAAAATCCGAATGCTCCAACATATTATTTCAATTCTAATTTCATAGTCATCCTCTAGTTGTTCCAACATATCATTCTTGAATTTTCGTGCGTCTGATTTATCTACGGGACAAGGCAACTAACCCAAAATTAAATTCTGATCGATCACATTTACTAGATATTGTTCATGATCCTTGCTCTTAATTTCTTTCCATTCAATTACGTATTCGTGTGTTCAGTATCACCCAAATAATTTATAACTGCCAATATATCATCCAACCAATATATTGAAAATATATTTCTTTCGATTCATTCCGTCGAACATACTTTTGCCAACTTTATTTTGATAGGGTCAACTTTCATTTGCATTAACCATCAACTTAATTGTATCAACTTATCAATGTCTCACATAATTTCATCTCGCTAAGCCACATTCGATAATTATGCATGTATTCGATATATTGGCCAAACCACCAATCTTGGAATCATCCAACGTTAAAAATTTGATCAATTATATCTGTCAATCAACTGTTATTGATGCGACAAAATTTTCCGTCGATAGTATTTATCTCAATGTGATAGACCTCAAGCTTTATTGGTATTCCATCCTTCGAAGCCTCTTGACGAACTTTCATATATTGCCAGACAATAAGGGTCATCGATTAGTTACTTGCAATCCCACGAATTCATATGTTGATTAAATATTATTTGCTAATCGCTAGGTTCAAGTATTTCCACTTCACGACTGTAAACCCCCAGATTTTTCTGGAATTTAAAAATGAATTTTCGGTATTTTTCTGATTTTTTGTGATTTTTTTGGAATTAAAATAATTGTTCTCTGAGTGATTATAATTTTAAATTATTTTTATTAAATATTAAAATAGTATAAAAATGATATGTTTGGGTGTAAAATAAAATATTAGACATAGGGTAATTTTTCTGTATTTTATTGGACCCCGTAAGCATTTTTAAAGACCTACAAACTAAAATTTTAATAAAAATCCTAATTAAACCCGGTTTATTATTTAACCAGACCGAACCAACCCGACTGAACCCGACCCGGTCTAATTCTTAACCCAAACCCCTGCGGGTCGGGTCGGATCTGAAACCGGACCCGAAACCCACACAACCCGACCCGTTTTCTCAGTTACTGCTACAGTAACGTCCCTCCCCCGACCTCGCCGGCCGTTACGAGTCCGGCCGCCTTCCCGTGGCGGTTTCACCTCGCCTCCTCATGGCGGTTACTCTGCCACGCCCTATAAAGCTCATCCACCACCGTAGCTCAGGCCATCCTCACCCCCACCACCACCGTAGCTCAGGCCGACCACCGATCTCCCCTCCTCCTCCTGCTCTCCTCCGCCGCTGGAGCCGAAGAACCCTCCACCGCTCGATCTCCCCTACCCCACCGTCTCCACCACCAAACCCGCTGCCACCCGCCTCGACGTCGCCTGAACCCTAACTCCCAACCACCTCCATACCCTCTCTCCGGCCGCTCCCAGCGCCTCCGCCTCTCTCCCTGACCTCGCCGCCACCTTCCTCCTCGAGATCCGCCGCTGCGCCTCAGCCACTCGAGAGCCGACGACCCCCCACCCGCTCGAGATCCGTCGTCCCCGCAGCGCCTCAGCAGACTCCGGCCGCCACCAGCACAGCTTCGGCCGCCTTCGCCTGAGCCGCCCGACGAGAAGCCGCTAGCGCAGCTCTTCCCCCGGCCGTGCAGCCCCGGCGAGTCTCCGGCCGTCTGAACCCTAGCCCGGACACAGGACACTGTGCCGTGTCGCATTGTGACGTGTTGCCTCGCGGACACGAGAAATTCGGTTTCCGCAGAGCCCTGTTCAGGTAGCGTTTTCTCTCTCCTCGTTGCCCCGTTTTCCGTTCCGTCTATTGTGATGCAAATCCTGCGTGACCCTTTCGATGCCCGTGCAACCCGCTTGGTGTGTCGCGTCCTGTGGCGATCGTAAACCGCGATCCAAAAACAGGAAAAACAATACCCCGTTTTCCTTTGAAACTGAGTGCGCCCCTCCAAACGGGACGACTTGGTCGTGTGCGGTCTTCACCGAAAGGTGCGCGCCGTTGATACGGACGTGTGAGATTTCGCGGAAGTTGATTTGGATGTGCGTGCACACCGAAATCAACGTGTATCCGCCGACAACGCCCCGTATCGGCCCTGTTCCCGAACACGTTGTAACTTTGTGTACACACGTCGGATCGAAACGAAACATGCGTCATCGGACTCATAGCAATACGCTGGTCCTGTGACCCAAGTTAGGTTCGATTCTGAAAACGTTGACAAAATCGCGTATCGTGGGCCCCACGGCTCCATTTGACGGGTGATTTTGTGATCGGCTCATTGGAATTCAGTTCTGGAAGTTCCGTTGGGTTCGTATCATCGTTCTGGACTTGTTGACACTAAGTTTGACAAATTTGGAGAACTTTGTTTCCGATACATTTTTCGGTGCGAAGCGGGCCACATGTGGACCCCGTTTTGACCAAAAACTGTCATTTTTGCCCCTGTGTCCAAATTGGACTTAAGGACAGGCATTTCTAGCTATTTGATATTTTCTAAACCTGATGGTGATGGTTATTACAGCAATTGAAGGAGTACCTGCAAATTCTGCTGAGATCAGAACTACTGTTGGAATTCAAACTCCAAGCAAGTGTACCTTGCCAAACATTGCAGTTTTGATTACTTATTTCCTTGACTTAATTAACTGTTGTACATGCTTAACCTAGGATCGTGTGACTTACTTAGCGTCCGGATAATATTCGGGTGCCAACACCGTACGCGGAGTTGTGTAACGTCACCTAGAGATGGATATCGTGACCCTTTACATTCTCGTGCTTGCATTATCAAGTACGTTATACCCAGGACACCTGACACTATTTATGAGACAGAATCTTTCTAAAATATTCAAGGTGATTCTGTGTAGGTTGCAGGATTGTGACATAGACATTAAATTCATAGATATTGTTTGACTTGCTGCATTAGTTATGATCTTGCGTGACATGGACATGAGACGTTGTGGACATGAGACGTGTGATTACATTGGGTGGGGAGAGACACACAGGCTACAAACTATTTTATTTATATATATTTATTATTGTGAGGCTTTAGACTCTACATAAGAGCTAAGCCCATTACGTGATATTACTGCTACCGGCTCTCCGACACAGAGCTTGTAGCGGTCTCAGCCTGAGTTCTAGTGATGCTCTCACTTGCATTACACATAGATGGTTACATAGTTTACCCTATTGTTTCATTTTCTATTGCACTGCATTTATTTTGGCTTGTATTATTTTTTACCTTGCTATGTCCCTGAGGACCTGGATTCCGGATGATGTCCCCAGGTTTAGCAGAGGAGCATTATCCCGAGGTTTACGGGACAGGAGCAGAAGCTGTAGCAGGAGTAGACACCGGAGCTGATCCGATCCCCGAGGACGAGGTGCTCTCCGAAGATTTCTCCTGAGTATATGTTATCTATGCTCAGTACTTGCTATTATTAGACTCTTTTCATTCTGATCTGTTGAACCTTTGTATCAGACTTATTACCGGGTTGTTCCCCGGTTTTCTTTATTGAGACAGGTGTTAGTTTTTATTTCATTATGCTGATATTGATCATATTTATCTTCTATGGATGAGTTTAGTTTGTGACCTATTTAGTAGATATTTATTATTTTTTAGCTTAAGTACACATCGATGGGTCCATTAAATTTGGTTTGCCCATTAGTGTGTGCTGCTGGCCATTGTCACGTGGCTAGTCCCTCGATATTTGGGACTAGGACGTGACATGATTTTTGTGGTGGCCCATGCAGGTCACGACTAAATTGCTTCGGTTTTAACTTAGGGACCGAGCAAACCTGCAATAAGGATAAGATAAGTTATAGGAACTCATCCATTAATTTGAATCATTTTTTATCTCTATATCGAATTCGAATTAATTGCTTGATTTGCATCCTGTTTTGATTCTTCTGTGCGTTCTTATAGTTTATTTTTAATGCAGAGTAATGGATCCGAGAATCAATGACGAGAATCCCTTAGGTACACCACAGGATGCTGTGGTCACCTATAATGATGCAGTGACACTAGAAAACAGAGGGCAATTCGCTCAAAGCGATCAAGCTGGCCAGCATAATTCAAGGTTCCGGCGTGATGACATCCCACCTCCACCGCAGTTCACTCCACCGATGCCTGTTTTTCTACCAGGGCAAGCCATGGACGGGCAGTAGATGTTTCAAATATTCTATGCCATGATGCAAGCCCAGCAGCAGATTCAACAAGAGGCTTAGCATCATGAGGCGGAGAACTTGAGGAACAGCCTGGTAACCACAGTGGAGCAGGCGAACCCAACAGCTAGGCAACCATTCGCGGGATCTATCACTGATTTCCGCTAGCTAAAGCCCCGTACCTTTTCTGGCAAGGAGGGGCCAACTGAAGTTCACGAGTGGCTCATGATCACACAACACCAGTTGGAAGCAGCTGAACTTCCGAGGGAGCGATGGATGACTGCTGTTTGTGGTATTAAACGAAAGAATGAAAGTATATTTCAATGACAGGATTTATACGAGACCCGTGCCCTTTGGTTTACAAACAAACTTGTACAATTCGATCCTATACGAGGATGCGGGAGTACAATTTATTTAATCTGGGTATAAATTGCTATAGGTGTCTGATCTGCGGTCGATCAATTTAGCCCTTGGACTACACGATGTTGAAGAAGTGCCGTGGAAGACAGGATGCAGCTTCGGAGGTTGCGAAGGAGGGTGGATGCGCGATGCTGAAGGTCGTCGCTCCCTATTCCTTGCCTGAGCTCTGTATTCTTCTCTCTCTCTCTCTGTCTCTCCCTCTTGATCTCCGGTTCGGTGACCTTGTTCGATCCTTCTTTCAAAGTTTCGAGCTTTGATCTGATATTGGTATTCTTGGCCAAATTTTTCGACCTGGTTCGATCTTCCAAATTGTCGACCTTGTTCCCCATTGATAGGGGTCTCTATTTATAGAGTTTTGGTGACAGTGACCACTCCATCGGTGTAACAACCGAGGAGTGGAAAGTACAGCACCCTTTTATACAACGGTTAAAGTAACCAATGCCTACATATAGATGATCTTTTGAATGAGCGTGTGACGCGGGTCCAACTAAGGGGACACAACGCGTACAATTGCTACTAAGATCACGGCGTAAAAGCCACGTAGGTAGGTATCCATTGTGTAGAAGAGGTTGGCGTAGAAGCCAAATGTCTGTCACCTTGGCGTAGAAGCCAAATAGGCATAGAAGCCGAGTAGGCGTGGAAGCCGAGTAGTCGTAGAGACTGAGGGGGCGTGGAAGCCGAGCAGGCATAGAAGCCGAACAGGCATAGAAGCCGAGTAGGCGTGGAAGCCGAGCAGGCATAGAAGCCGAACATGCATAGAAGCCGAGTAGGCGTGGAAGCCGAGCAGTCGTATAAACTGAGGGGGCGCGGAAGCCGTAGGAGCACAGATCCTGAATGGGCGTAGAAGCCGCTGCGTACCGTGCCAGGGTGCTGATGTGGACGTCTTTAGCCAGAATTACGGCTTTTGGAGATCAAATCTTTGGCAGAGATTTGCCATCATCCTGTGCATTAAATGCGGAGACGTGCCTTGAGGGGAAACTGTCACCGCTCTGTGCGTTTTGACGGAGGGACGTGCCTTGAGGGGACACTGTCACCGCTCTGTGTGCTTTAGCGGAGAGACGTGCCTCGAGCCCTGTACGAAGCGATGCTTTTGACGTGGCAGGCGGTTTGTCTTCTGCGGAGCGTAAAACAGCCCATGTTTGCCTGTGTAAAACAAGGCAGCGTGTTCTCTTTGCACGCGAAAGAGCGGTTTATGCCGGTGGTTTTTTAGTAAGCGCCGGTTTGGTGATATTTTAACCAAATCCTCTGTATTAAATGCTGAGATCCGCCATCATACTATGGAGCGCGTCCTGAGGGGTCTGCCCCCGTTCCCAGCCGTCGTTTGGGTAGCTGTGCAGCACTTTTTGTCAGGAGTCAGAGGTCAGGTTTACTGCGTGACTGGACAGTTTCTTTTCGGGAATACGAAGCGTTCCTCGTACGCTTTAACGCTGCTTTGAGAGCGGCTGGGTTTTACGCCATGGAGGCGATGAAGAACCCTGTTTTACGCTGGATGGCTCTGAAGGCCTCTGCTTTTGCTGCTCTGTATCAAGACGCTGCGTAGATCTTCCAAGCATTTTTTTCATGCTTCTACAAGACCCCCTTCAAAGCTTTTAAATTCCTCGAAATTTGAAACGCTTTGAATGAAGCATGAACGGCCCCTCGTAACTCGAAACGTTTCTGAATAGAGCATTGAAACGGTCGTTGCTGACTTTATGGCAGATTTATTGGGGACCGCTGTGATCTCTTTTGCCTATAAAAGGCTGGGGGGTGAACCTGTCTTCACCACATTCCCATTGTCATGCAGAGATGATCGCCGGAGTTCGTCGGATCGATCTGAGGAAGAAGGAGATCATGTTCTTCTAGCATGTAGGGAGCCGTAAAAGACGGCATCTTCGAGCAAGTGTCCACTGCAACGATGGATCATGGAAGGACATCTTAGCCTCCCTTGCTCGGAATAATCAACAACTTTGTATGGCGTTGCCCCAGGAGAGAGGAAGGGTCGTATTTGACCACACTGCTTGCAAGCGGTGTCTTCTCCTGTTGCCTCCGGTGACGAGAGGCAGACAGACCGGCTCGAGTGGCGGTGGTCTGTAGGAGAGCAGATTTGCCCTGCTTTCCTTCTTTTGGAGGATGGGTCATCTGCCCATTTTTGTATCCTCCTGCCACCGATCATCTTCTTGGAAGAAGAGGAAGACCATCACCAGTGCGAGACCCTGTCAGAGCGGCTTCTCGGTGTGGTCTTCGGACGATGACGGGGAAACTCTCTTGTCGACGGAGTTTCCCTCAGATGTAATCATGAAAAGAAAACCCTTGTAGATTGGATTTCCCTCATATGTAATCATGATTTTGATCTTTAATAAAATTGTCTTGCTTCTTCATATGATCATCTTGCCATACGTTGCTTGTGAAGTCTGAATATGTGCAGCTTCGACACGTCTGAATCTTTACGCTGACTCTGATAGAAAGAGTATTAGGCCCTGTCCTTTATGCATAGCGGATAGTCCATAGAACGCTGCTGAGCACTTTGAACATTTAGAACTGTCCTGTTGCTAGGACTGCGTAGAATTTCTGAACTGTTGCCTCTCTGATGAGCGGAATTTCATTTTGTTCAGAATTCGTCTTCAAGAATGATCTCTCGAAACTCCCTTGGAATAGGGTCGAGGTTTTTGGCTGTCAAACTGAGTTGCCACTTTGATAGACGAGATGTTCAGACTGGAATCTGGATGAACCTCCAGTTTTCTGGACCCGAGAGGAGTAATTTCTCAATGTTTGAACTCTGCATACTTCGGGTACTTGGGGATGCTTTGGGTCAAGAACGAGTATCTTCTGTGCGAACTCTTTGCTCTTGACCGCCTTGGGGACTGTTTGGATATGCGAAAAGTCGTGGAGCGGAAAATCATGTCTGTAGCCTCTTGAGCGTAAAACACCATCGAGCGTGAAATCGTAGACATGTGGTTCCTGAGCGTGAAGTCGTAGGTTTGTTGCCTCTCGAGCATAGAATGCTACCGAGCACAAAGGCATCCGGGCAAGAAAAACCATAGACTTGTAGCTGTCGAACGTAAAGCCGTTAGATTCATAGCTGTCGAGCGTAGAAAAGCTCCTTTTAGCATAGGACTGTAGATCTGTAGCCTGTGAGCGTAGAACACCATCGAGCTTGAAATCGTAGACCTGTGGTTCCTGAGCGTGAAGTCGTAGGTTTGTTGCCTCTCGAGCATAGAATGCTACCGAGCACAAAGGCATCCGGGCAAGAAAAACTATAGACTTGTAGCTGTCGAACGTAAAGCCGTTAGATTCGTAGCTGTCGAGCGTAGAAAAGCTCCTTTAGCGTAGAACTGTTTGATTTGTAGCTCCTAAAAAAAAAATTTCTTCGAGCGTGAGGTTTGCGGATCTGTTGCTGCTGAGCGTAAACTGAGCGCCACCGAGCGTGAGATCGTCGATTTGGTATCTGCTGAGCGTAAAGTCGTGGGTTTGTGGCCTCTCGAGCATAAAAGCTACCGAGCACAAAGGCATCCGGGCGTAAAACCATAGACTTGTAGCTTGCGAGCGTAAAACCGTATATCTGTTGCTGTCGAGCGTAGAAAGCTCATTTAGCGTAGAACCCGCTGAACCGTCTTGCACGAAAAAACCTTTCGAATTCGCTGACTGTCCGTCTTCCAAGGGTAGTGGGCTGACGTAGCATCCAATCATAACCAACTATTAATTGCGAGATTTGGTTAGGGTCTCGAGGGGTTCGTCCGAGGATTCGAGGAGTCGACCCGGACTGTATATATATCCCCAGCTTCTGGAAAGAAAAAACTTCTTATCTGTCCTCTGCGAGAGAGAGCTTTCGACTGTTCGAGTTTTTCTTCGTTCCTTCTCCGAGCACTTCGAGTCTTCAGAAATGGCGTCGAAATAAACCCCCTCCGCTAAGGGAAAGAGCATAGGTTCTTCTTCTCATTCTTCTGTCCTGGCGAGGGAATCTCCGGTCGGGCAAGGTGAACTTTCCTCTGAGGGGAGTATCCCGCCGACGACTAGCGCTCCCGGCTTTAGAGGTAGAACTTTTTGGGATGACACAAACGACGAAAAATCTTTCGTACACGTTGAACGTGACTGCGCTAGGTCGTCTTCTATGCTGATAGCCTCTTTTAAGGAAGATGACGCACGGAGGCGTTTTCATCTTTTACGCCCACATTTCTAATGTGTCAGCGTAACGACTCCGTATTTTCGTAGCTCTGGGCGTAAATAGCTCGGGCCACCGAAAATTGGCGTATTTCGTAAAATTTGAATTTTACGTTTGTGGAGGAGACTTCCGGCGTAAGGTGACCAAATTTGTACAATCTTGGCGTAAAGCACAAACTGTCGTTTCCTTGGTCCGTGTGTTTGTGCCAGACTTATAATGACCTATCTTCTTTGCATTATCTTGCAGTTGATCTGGGTGAGTCCCCATTGGCTGAGGTAATAGGCTCCGCTGCGGGGATGCTGCACTCGAACTATCTGGAGGATCTGTCCCACGTGGCATTTTCCATCTCTGGACCCCAGTATCCTGAGGGAAGGGAGCTCCTGATATCGGCCCAGGGTGAGCGAATGCTGTTGAGTATGATCAACGGCGAACCCTTGGTACGTGTAGATGGGGAGCGGTACATAAAGCCGGCTTTCCTCTTTGGGGACATGATTGATAAACAGTCCCAGACGAAGCCCAAGAGGGAGCCTTGGGTTTTCCCTGCCGGGGATTTGGTCTTGTACCTGCCGACGATGCCGAGGGATTATCCCATCTCGGCTTTCTCCCATGCGACGCATCCCAGGAAGATATCTTGGAAGCTGACTCCTGATCTTCACGGGAAGCCGGGGAAGATCTTTCATCTGAAAGGCGCTGACCAGGGGTCGTTTGTTAGTCGCCCTTCTGGCGTTGTGACGCTGTTCCGAGGACTGTACCCGGGCAGTGTTCCAAGTGAAGATAGCTCGGTGATCCAGCCGGTCCAATTGCCGACCTTCTGCAACGACTTCATGGGTCGAGGTGGGGTATATCCCAAGGAGAATCCTCGGTGCAATGGGTGGATTGCCCCAACGAACTCCCGATGGAGATGCCTAGTTGACTGGGCCTTAAAGCACTTCCAGAGAGAGTTGGAGGGCATCGGACTATATGCCGCTGTGAGTGCGACGAGCGTCGGGCTGCCTCCGAACCCTAATTTGTTCCTGGCACTGATGGAGCGGTACATTCCGCTCACCGGGACCTTCGCCACTCCACTAGGGGAGTTGGGGTTGGCCCTTCATGAGATGGCAGTTGTCTCAAGACTGCCGATGGGGGATACCCCATATGAAGAGTACGTTCCCACCAACCGGAAGTTGGGGGATTTGGACCCTCGGGTGGCGAAAGTATATCAGGAGCTGATGTGTCAGTACTTCGCGTGCACCGCATTTTATAATGAGCCTTCTGATTTGGCTCACACCACCAAGTGGATGTCTTACCTCTTCTTCCACCGAGCCAGGGCCGCCAGGTCAGAGAAAGCCTCGGGTGGTAAGAAAGAGCCCGTGAACTGCTTGGGCGTCCTCAGTGCCCAGGTTGTGGAGACTCTTATGGAGGAGGCTGAAGCTCCGGATCAGATTCTTGTGGAGGGGGTAGGAAAGTACCCGGAAGGCACTAAGGCCTGTAGTTACTTGAGGCGTTGCCGCAGGCCTTTGTCTAAAGAGGCCCAGCTGGCTGGTTTCCTCACCATATGGCTGCGTCAAGTAGTGGTACCGGGCACCGCGTCCGCGGACCGCATTCACCGCAACATCCTGTGGCCGGCAGTGCGCCTGGTGTTTGGGGCAAGACTGGGCTTGCTTTCTGCCATGGTGTGCCGTATACAGGCTGGCCTGAGGGCCATGACAGATGGGTTGCTCGTTGATGAAGCTCGGCGGGAGAGCTTCCCTAGGGTGGAATTACCATACTTGTACTTGATGGGATGGTTAATTCTCCACAATTTCCGGGTTATGTCACCCGGTTCCGGTAGCAGCTCAGGGGGTATATTCCTATTGAATTACAGGGATTCCTCCTGGAATGTGAATACAGTTTTAGACTGTCGGCTGGTTTTGAACCTCAGCCATGGCTGAAGATCCTTTGTACTCCCCCTCCTGTGCATCGCAACCAGTCAGGGCTGTGGCTCGAGGATTCAGGTCGAGAAAAGACCGTTCTTTCTCCGGAGGCATTTAATTGGTTGGTCTGTATTAGACCTTCCCATCTGCTGTATAGGAGCGAAGACCATTGCTTCTTCGAGCCCTACCTGCCTAGTCGGTTTGCCAGATAGTTCGGGTACGACCAGTTGCATGTGGGCAACGCCGTCACCAGCTTCAGGTCCAGGGGTGGACTCATTGATGGAGCTAGAGGGTGGCGATATTTTATCATGGGTTGTACGGGGACAATTTTTATCGTACCGGTCGTTACAACTTCCACGGAGCTGCGCATCCTTCACTCCTACGCCCAGTTTTATGTGGCGGTTAACACTTTCCACCGCGATGTCGACAGGCGTGGGAGCTTCAGGGTGCCTTCTGCCAAGCCTGGGGGAAGGGTCGAAGTCCCCTCGGTTTTTTCTGATGAGGGGGAGGAATCTGGTACTCCGGATGAGCCTCTGGTGTCGTTGCCGAGGTGTGTAGTGCCTCTGCCGGCGAGGGCCCTGGTAGTCTCTTCCGGGAAGCGACGGGCTTCTGCTCCGAAGGAAGCTTCCCTTCGTAAGAGGAGGAGGGAGACGGTTGCTCGTCCTCTCCGTATTCCTGGTGTTGAGGTTCCCGGGAATGAGCCTGCATCTCCCTGTATTAGGGATGATTCTTTGGCCGGAGGTTCCTCGCCTTTCAGAGGGGGACCTTCTACAGTTCTGGCTGGCGGCGCCGGAGAGTCTTTGCTAGAGGCTGCTGTTGCTGCGGCTGCTCCAAGCAGCGGAGCGGGATTGCCTGCGTGGCCCCAACAGATGGGAGAATCTTCCCTGAGGTCAGTAGCGGGCGGAGTTACTCCTGCGTTAGCGAGCGCGCCTAGCGAGACTCCGGCTGATGAACCTCGATCGCGTCTCGGGGAAGGCTTGACCGAACTCTTGGCGATGTCGGTCGGCCCACCTCCTTCTCCAGGTATGACAGTTCGTATCGCGTCATTAAGGCGTGGCTTAGCTATATCTGCTGCAGATGCATCGTATATGCCATTGGTTCCGGGTAAATATCGTTTCGATATCTCCTTCTAGGAGCATTACCACTGTGTTTGACATTTTGCTTTCTTGTCCTTTTTTCAGGAGATGACGTCCACGGGGAGCATGGCGTTGAAGCGCCTTCCAGTTTTGTTCTGGCTCCTGGCGGTGACGTGGAGGCGCCAGATTTTGAGGCAGGAGTGTCTTCGGGGGCTAGCTCGCCCGGGGAGGTTTCGTCGTCTCAAGGGGAGGACGAACCTGTCATCGTGACCTCGCCTGTTGCGAGTATGCCGATGACTTCGATTGTCGCCATCGCACCTTCTTCGGGTGTGCCACCTGTTAAGGCGGCGGTGGCTATCTCGTCTGCAATTGTGGCCGCTCCGGGCGCTCAGTCGGGTTTAGTCGCGTTGATCGAGCAACATTCCAGCCTCGTCTACACTGGCTTAAAAACGATGATACCGATGGTGTTGGCGAAGAACCTTGACTTCGAGCTCCTGAAGAAGACTTCTCAGCTTTCGATCGAGGTTGTCAGGGGGCTTGGCAATCCTGGAGTGACTGACGCTCTGGAGGCGGTGGTTAATGGTTTAGAGCAACCCATTAACGAATACTTGCAGCGGACTGAGGGCAGCCTTGATGCTGATGTCCAGGCTCGGTACGACCTCATGTCTGAGCGGTTCGCTACAAAGCTTGAAACCTTGGACAACTCTATCCATACGCATAAGCTGGAGATGGATAGGAGAAGAGCTGTTGTGGAAGAAGCCCTTGCCGTTGAGATGTAGTGTCGATCCGAGCATGAAGGGAATGCGGCGAGGGTCTCCAAGCTGCGGGAAAAACTTGCTCGGGCAGAGGAGTGGGCTTCCCAGTCGTTGGCAGGTTTGGAGGTAGCGACTGGTCGACTGAGCAAAGCGCGACGGGACCTGGATCGTGCAGAAGCTGCCCGTACGAGCTGTCTTCGGGCAAGGGCTAATCTGACCCTTACGTATACTCCGGAGGCACGACTGGAGCAGGCTCACGCCGATGCTTTGGCCCTTAGGAATGAGAGGATAGCTGCACTGGAGCGGCAGATTCATGGCCTGATTACTCCGCCATCTTGATGTACCCCTTCCTATGTAATTCTGCCTTCTTCGGGAATGAATAATAGCGACTCTTTTCTGACTGTTGTGGACCCATCATTTCGGAATGTAAATGACAGGTTAGGTGAGAGTGATATCAGAGGTAGTATGGACGTGATAAACTCTCGATAAACTTCTTAGCGGGACATATCTATTCAGAGGTCATGCGGACATGATAGAGTGTAACCCAACTAATTATGTTTTTTGGAAGTAGTTTTGTCAGAATCGAGGTCTTTGCTATTTTCTTCTTTGAGCAGGAGAGATTAGGCATAGTACCTTTTCAGGAATTTGCCGTTGATAGGAGCCATTAACAGATCTCCATTGGGCTGGGCTATCCTGTAGGTGCCGTTTGAGAACGTTGTCTCGATCACATAAGGGCCTTCCCATTTGGGCTGGAATTTGCCTTTACTTCTGTGAGTTAGAATCATCGGCCTTCTTACGGCTAGAACTAGCTCGCCGACTTTGAACACTCTTTCCTTTACTTTATGATTGAAAGCTTTGGAAATGCGTGCTTGGTAGAGCGCGATGCGCTGCTGAGCTTGGAGGCGTTTCTCGTCTAATCCTTCCAGCTCTTGGAGCCTCAACAGGTCATTCTTTTCTCGAGTTAGCTCACTAGTCACGGCTATTCGGAGCAACGGGATCTGGATTTCGATAGGAAGGACCGCCTCGCTTCCGTAGACTAGTGAAAAGGGGGTACAACCTGTTGGTGTCCGTACCGTTGTACGGTATGCCCAGAGACATTCGCCCAGCTTCTCGTTCCAGTCTCTTTTGTTTGAAGAAACAAACTTTTTCAGGAGCTTGATAATGGTTTTGTTGAAGGCTTCCGCCAAACCATTAGCAGCTGGATAATATACCGTAGAGGCAATGTTGTGTATCCGGTTATTATCGCAAAACCGATAAAACGCTTGGCTGATGAACTGAGGTCCATTGTCGTGGATTATCCTTCGGGGAATCCCAAAGCGATAAATGATATGGTGCTTGATGAAGCTGATTACGTCAGACGCCTTTACTTCAGCCAGAGGGATTGCTTCGGCCCATTTGGAAAAGTAATATGTGATGGCCAGTATGAACCGGTGGCCTCTGGAGGAAGACGGGTGAATGGGCCCAACGATATCCATACCCCAGGCTTCGAAGGGCCAGGATGCAATCGTAGGATATAGATATTCAGACGGTTGATGTATGAAGTCTGCATGGACCTGGCAGGCCCTGCATCGTTTTGCGTAGCTGATCGCGTGTGTGATCATAGTGGGCCAGTAATAGCCCATTCTCCTGATGCGGTCCTGCAGCTTAGGACCGGGCTGATGCGCTCCGCATACGCCATCGTGAGCTTCACGGATAATCTGCTGTGCCTCGGCGCCAGCGAGACATCTTAACAGCAGTCCGTCGTAGGTCCGGCGATACAGTTATTGTGAAGATGCATCGAAGTAGAAGCGTAACGATCGTCTCTTGACGGATACTGCTTCTTTGGGGTCCTCTGGCAAGATTTCATATGCCACGAAATCTATGAAGGGACTCGTCCAATCTTTTGTAGGAGGATCGGTGTTTACAGCGTAGCTGCGTTCTTGGTGACAGCTGTTCTTCACACAGAATAAATCTCTGTTAAGAAGGATTACCGAATCCTGCCTTCTTATAGGGGTGGCTAAGTCCGCAGCTAGGCTGGCCAGGGCATCCGCTTCCAGATTCTGAGATCGAGGTACATGCTCTAGGAAGAACCCTTTGAACGTCATGGCTATCTCAACCGTTGCTTGGTGATAGGGGATGAGGTCTGGATTCCGGACTTCGTATATCCCCCTGACTTGGTTGACGATGAGCAGAGAATCGCCGAAAGCTTCCAGGGATTCCACCCCCAGCTCTTTAGCGACTTGGAGCCCAATTAGCAGGGCGTTGTATTCTGTCACATTATTGGAGCAGGGCTCGCTAAGATAATATGCTCGGTAGATGACGAGCTGATCTGGAGTAACTAGGACGACTCCTACTCCTGAAACGACATTTCCCTTAGGACCGACTCTGGAGGCGCCATCGAAGAATAGTTGCCATACGTCACTTTCTCTTGCAAAATTATATTCTGCAACTTCATCGGGGATGTCTTCGTATAGTTTGGAGGTCTCCGAGATTGGATGAGCTGCTAGGAAGTCGGCCAGTGCTTGGCCTTTGATGGACTTCTGTGGGACATAGACCATGTCGTATGGCGTCAGTAGCATTGCCCAAGTTGCGAGTCGGGAGTTAAGGGCACTTGGCTTGCTCATCAGCACCCGGAGAGGGTTGATCCTGGAGATGATATGAATAGTCTGGCCGGCGACGTAGTATCGCGTCTTCTGGACAGCGAACATCAGAGCCAAGCATTCCTTCTCCACTGGGTTGTACCAGTGTTCGGCCCCGACCATCATCCTGCTGAGGTAGTAGATAGCCTGTTCATGACCCGCATCGTTCTTCTATGCAAGGAGAGCTCCTAGCGAATGATCCATTGCCCGAACGTACAGCAAGAAGGGTTTTCCCATGACGGAGTAGGTTTCGCAGGTTTGTCGAAGCGTACTTCTTTCTGTTTTGCCTTTTCCGCCGGAGTAGGTTTCGCAGAGCTGATGCTTGGCACGACGGGATCTTGCTCTGACGGTTTGGTAGCTGGAGCGTCAGCCGGCGCACCTTCCTGATTTGCTCCATCATTGTCGAGGTAGGCCCTCCCTGAACGGGTTACGACAAGTACCTCGTCTCCGTCTGATGTAGAAGAAGTTGTGACCATGTAGCATGATCTGTATTTGGGATTCTTCTTGGGGGTAGCCTTGTTTGCCTTGGTCTCTTCCTCGAGATCCGACACCAAATCTTGGTGAACCCACATAATCTCGCCCTCCGGATAGTTAGGGGCACCAGGTTGTGACCTTGATCCCTAGCAGGGGGAAGGTTAACGAGGTTCATCGTTGCCCGGGAGATAGGTGTAACACCATCAGGGACCTTTTGGGGAGGCAAATTGCCAAACTGCAGAGAGATCATGTTGGCCGTGACCGTTTTCTCAGTGCTGTGCAGAGTGATGGCCTTAGCATCGATCAACCCCTGGATCTTCCTTTTCAGTACATAGCACGCCTTTGTCGGGTGGTGTACGTATCTGTAGAAGATGCAGTATTTTGGGTCGTCAGTATTATCGACCTCCTGGGGCCGCCTTAGTTCTGGGAGGGTGATCTTGCCACTTTTGACGAGACATTCGAAGATACTTGGGATATCGTCGTCGTCGAAAGAATAGACTTCGACGGGCCTCGGAGCCCCTGGTTTCGCTTGGGCGGTCGCCGCAATCTTTGGCCTGGCCGTGTTGATTGCTAGTGCTTCCTTCCCTTTGGGACCACGATGATGGTCGCTGCCAGGGGATGACCTCTTGCTTCTATCAGAGGCGGAGATCATGATGCCATTGTCGCGCGCCTTGCGACTGTTGTCTTCGGATGCTACCGCCGAGAGAATGAACGAGGGCCAATCATGGAACTGATATGGTCCTGTGAACACCGAGACCACGGGAAGGAGGTTCTTCCTGCAAATGTCCACCAATGCTGAGTCTGGAACTCCTGGAGGCATCTGTAAGGTGGCCTGACGAAAGCGTTCGATGAAGATGCGAACGTCTTCCTTTTCCTTCTGCTTGACTTCGATGAGAGAGGACATAGACATGTCCATTCCTCCCTCGTAAAATCGTGTGAAGAATATAGCTTTGAAATCCTCGAAGGAAGTAATGCAGTTGTCCGCCAAGCTATGGTACCACTGATAGGCTACTCCTGAGAGGCAGCCTTTGAACACCCGAGTGAGGAGGGCATCGTTCCCTTGTAGCAGCACCGTCATCATACTGAAATAATTCATGTATTGGCTTGGTGATATTTTTCCCTCGAACAGAGCCATCGCCTGAGGTTTGTATTTTGGAGGGAAAGGGACCTCTTCCCAGGTAGCTGGGTACGGCTGGTTGATTCCCAGTTTTTTGAGCTGATCTTTGTGCTTCAAAGCATCGAACTGGGCTTTCAACTCCCGGACCGCCTGCATCGGATTTTCTGTTGGAAGCGGAGGAACTGCTGACTCTTGATCTAGAGCAGGTTCTTGGCTTGGGCTGGGTGGTGGCAAGTCCACCCCCACATGTATCTGAGTTGGCGGAACCGATGCTTGAGCCATGGCGATTGCGTGCTGAGTTAGCATCATCTGGTGCATATTCTCCACTTACGGATTGCATTTGCTTCAGCGACGTCTCCAGGTCAGTGATGCGTTGTTCTGCGTCACCTGATGGCGACGCTCCCTCGCGTTCGTCTTCGATGGCGTAAGCTCCCATTTCTCTGGGTGTCACGCCCCAGTCCCAAAATACCGAGGGACTAGACGCGTGGCAATGGCCAGCAGTACGCACCGATGGACAAACCCAATTAAATGGATCCATCAGGGCATACTTAAGCTGTAAAATAACAAGTCTACGACAATATGGCACAACTAATCTCATCCACACAAAGTACAAAATATGATCCACAGAATAAATAAGGAATGTAAATCATCAACTAGTCTCAACAAAGTACTTCGGGGAATAACCCGATAAATATCTAGTACAATGGTTCAACAGACCAGAATATAAAAGACTGAAATAAATAAGTAAATACTGAGCATGAAACATGGATGCTCAGGAAAAGTCTTCGGCCAACACCTCATCCTCGGAAGGCGGTACAGCTCCTGGATCAGCTCCTGCTGCGGTCCCGTATACCTCGGGATAAATCTCGTCTGCTAAACCTGGGGAAATAATCCGGTATCCAGGTCCTCAGGGGACATAACAAGGTACAGAAATCAACATGCCAAAATGCAGTATAATAGTAAATAAAATAAATAGGGTGAACTATATAACCATCTATGTGAAAATACAAGTGAGAGCATCACGAGTACTCAGGCTGAGACCACTACAAGCTCTGTGTCTGGGAGCCGGTAGCAGCAATAACTATGTATTTTACTATGTGTTTACTATGTTTTATATATATGTAATCAGCCTGTAGCCTGTGTGTCTCTCCCCACCCCATGTAACCACGCAAATCATGAACATAACATCTCACGTCCATGTCAGCGGAGTCATATCTAATGCACAAGTCATAATGTATATAGAATATAAAATCTAGGTCAAGTCCTGTAACCTATACAGAATCACCACGAATATCTCGGGAAGATCCTGTCTCATGATCAGTGTCCTGGGTCAAAGTGTACTTGGTAAGACAAGTACGGGAATATAAAGTGTCACGTATGTCCATCTCTAGATGACAGTACCCAACACTGCGTACAGTGTTGGCACCCGACTAATAATCGGACGCTAAGTACGTCACACGGCCCTAGGTTAAGCATGCACAACCATGTATATATAAATATAAGTCAAGGAAATAAATAACAAGAACTGCAAGATTTGGCAAGGTACACTTGCCTGGGGTCCTGTTGCTGGTATGAATCAGAGTCCAAGTCACAGTCCAAATAGCCTATGTATTACAAATTTATCACATCAAAAGATAATTTATTTTAATTTATTTAATTCTGGAATAATTACTCTAAAATCCTATTTTAATCTTATTATTCTGATTTTTATGTTAATTCCAAAATTTTGTCCAAAGAAACTGAATTTTATCAACCCGAGACTCATGGCACGCAAATCGAGGCGATCTGTTGACCAAAAAGTCAACCGACACAAACTCGACTTTAATGCATGATTTTCTGTAGATTTCAGCATCAAAAACATACTGGAATTTATGGCTCGTCCGAATTCAAATTCGTTTGGGAATTATGGCACATACAAATTTTGTATTGTGCACCGATGGTTAAATTCTAACCTAGAAGTTCTACAGAATTAACAGTATGTAAATAATTCGAAATAAATTATGGAAAAAATACATGTCGATGATCTCGACATTAGCTTTCCAAAACTTTAAACGGTTCATGATTCTGATTCCGGGTTCTCCCGAAATTACAAAAACATCGAAACACGTCTATTTTCGGACATACTGTGCTCTACGAATTTTCCAGAATTTAATACTAATAATTTCGAAAAAAAATTATATAATCAGAAAGCTAACCTCAATATCTTTCTAACGCAAGAAACTAGGCCTCGTTTGGAGTCCTGAGCTATGCGCAATGGCTTCTGGAAGATGAAGAAACCCTAGATGACAATTCTCCCAAATCTCTCTCTCTCTAAAATAATGAGATAATTAGGGTTATTATATTATATATATATATATAGATGTACCTGCGGTTGAATGGATATCTATAGGCTGACATGTGTCAGAATCTGATTGGATAGTTTTATTTATATTATTTATTTTTGATTTGCCTTTATCAAAACATTATTTAAGTCGTTTTAAATCTAAATAACTCAAAATAAACATTAAAAATAATCATAAAAATTTGGAAAAATTACAGAAAATATATTTTGAACCGAAAACCCTAGAAAAATATTTGAGATAATTATATATTCATAGATTTCCTATTATAATTAGGAGAAGCTCTAAAAATTAGTTTTGCCATAAAACTAAAAATAAATACTAACATTATTCCAAAAATTCTGAAATAATTCCAGAAAATATATAATATTATTATAAACCTTAGAAAATAACATGGGTCCATTCTATATTCCTGGGCTTGCACCATAAATTCTACAAGTCCTAAAAATTAGTTATTAGCCTAAATAACTCCCAATAAATACTAAAAATACTCAAAAAATTCCCAAAAACTTCTAGAAAATATATTTTATTATTTATAACCTAAAATAAAAGTTTGGGATATTTTTAATTATATTTGAATCTAAAATAAATTCTTGAAATCCTAGAAAATTACAAAAAATTGTGAAAAATCTAAATTAAAAATTTTTGAAAAAAATCAGGGGGTTACAATCTACCCAACTTATAAAAATTTCGTCCTCGAAATTAAAATTAAGCTATGGTAGAAGTCAAGGATGGTCTAAGATTTGCATTGGTTAAAATGCAAGGCTAGGTTTAACGGAGTGGACGATGTTGCACGTTGCACATTCCGAAAATCGTGGAAGAAATTCACATGAGTGAAAATAGGTTTCTTCGTGTGTCATATCCAATAGTGTGGACACCTAAATGCTCTTTTGCATAAAAGCGCCCAACAATTGAAATATTGCACAAAGATGGAAATTAGAGGATGGGCATGTCTAGGACAAGGTGTGGAATTTGTAGGAAGGCAATGACTAGGGAAGTGATCCAATTATCGAAGCAATGGTAAGGCGCGCCGAGGGATACCATATTGTAAAACTAAATAAAAAATGTCGTGTTCTATTCCTAAGTGGATTCGAGCTAGCTTCAGTCTCACTATCTAAGCCAAGTAGGTCTACTTCTTAGGTGAGGGGGTTTCACAATCCAGCCAACTTAAGACAATGTCGTCCTCAAAATTAAAATAAGGCATAATTTGTTAATCCTTCGTGTACATAAGGCAAGTCAATCGCAATCTCCTTGCGAAAATTAAAATCCTAATCATATCCATTGCAATCACTTCTAGGTTAAGATGACCACTGATCCAATCAAATTCAACCTATGGTTATCTCTTCTCGCTTTTTCAAATTATCCATATCCAAATTTAAATTAAATCCATATATCATCTTCAAGATTTAAATACGCATATCAATTTTACCTCACGATCTCCAATTATCATAATCTCCTCTAGAAGTAATTCGAGTCCATTATTATTCCTATTTTTACTTATAAATTTTTGTATGCTTCAACTTCTTAAATTCCATTCACATCCTTAATATTTCAAATAGGTAGTCCAACCATCAAGTTTTTATTTTAACTCAAATCATCAACTTGAAAAAATAATTTAAATGCAGTCCACCATTGTTCAAGTCTGAAATTCCATCTTTTTATCCTCTAAATTTCAAATTGATGATTTTACCTTCATTGTTTAAATCATGTACTTAAGGTATAAATATCGGGTCCTCAATATCAATTCATTAATCCTCATCATCTTAGTCATTCTTCTAAAATTCTCAAAATTAAAATGGCTTGAACCTCTCCCAATTTAATCTTACTCGATCACAATCTAAAAAAAATTCCTCTCGAGTTGACAATGCACTACTACCCAACTTAGAATTTACCCATCTATCACATAAGGCTATATACCTTAAGAGAATATTCCTTAATATGTTTACTCATGTCATTCAATCCTCGAACTTCAATGCCGATCATATCACATATGATATGTCCTTAATTACGAAGAATAATCCTCAAGTATGTGATCGGCCTATGGGGTATATCTAGTATTCTCTATGTATCAATTTATACCAAGCACGATGTTTCGTCTTTCCGAAATAAGGAAAGACGGAGACCAATAATAAAGAGTTCAAGGGCAGCATAATAGAATAGAAGTATTGGGATCAAGGCGTTTAAAGAATTCAATTGGGAATTGTCAAAGCAGTTGTGGATTGAAATCCTATTTTGGTAATCCTTTGTTCGCCTGCTCGTATTAGTACAGTTATGTAACCGATACGATATGTCAGACATGTCTAGGGCAAGTATATTCGTCTACTAATCACTACATATCTCAATCCACGTAAGATATTATTGCGAGGGCGAATCAAGCGTACCATGGTTGATCAGACCATAATACACTGATTCTGAAATGTATTATTGTGGGCCTCCCCAATAATACATATGTCATGAACAAGCTCGATAAAGAATAAGCTTGCAAAACTAGGCTATAAAATAGCAGCATAAGTCAAGGTAGTATATGAAATATAAGTACGCTAGATGATGATGAAAGGAGGTACAAATAATTCAAGTTCACAAAACAAAACAAAATAAAGTAAGCAACAATAATAAAAGACTCTACAATCTCTATAGTTATCATACAACTTCCTTGTCTAAGTCGCTAGTCGACCAAATAGGGACAAGGACCTCTAAATTCTATTGTCTGAATAAACACTGTCGTCTTATGCTAGCATACAATTAATGTCATTCAATTACACTATCTCGATGGGTCAAGTGGACTATGTGGTACTAGGTTGTGAAGCATACTACCCAACTTATAAGAATTAAACTACTACTGTGACAGTCTTAAGAGGATCCTGCAAATAACCTTGCACATGTAAAATAGAATAGAAAATCTTATTAGGGTATATGAGGAAAGATCTTGGTACTTATTAGGGTCTCCTATTGCATTATATAGGTGAGGGTCACCTTAAGTCTTAATCATAGTGCTCATTGAACATGTGTCAATAGCGAGAATGGAAAGGTTATTAGTCTCAAGGAAAAGGGAATATAACTTGTATCGAGGTGGGGGTACAATTTATGTGATTTAACACTAAAGGGTAATCATCGGGTCACAATCTACAAGATTAACTCAAACTTATCGAACTCTAACTACCAAGCACAAAATTTTCAAATTCAAGACTACAGCTTTAATCCTAGCAAGCTATATATATATCCTAGCATAGAATAAAATCACTTGGTCTATAATCAGAAAGGTTAGTTGGCACGAGTTGAAAGATGAAGAGAAGAAATGTAATCAGTCGTCGCACTCTAACGAGCGCTATGGCCGTAGAGGAGCAATATATGAAATTAGAATAGGGGCTCTAGATAGCATCATGATTTTCTAAGGGAAAGTGGTATGCTAGTTGCTAGGTTTGAGGTATGATTAGGAAAATATTCTATACATTGCTCTTGGCTTTCTAAGGTACTGTCTGCTTATCTCAAGACAAGAACCTAAATTTGTAGTTCTCCAATACTTCTTTAACTGTGAAGGTTAGGTTCAGTCATAATATTAAATTTTGGTTTCCTATTGGTTCCTCAATACTAGGGTCAAACATTATGGTAAAAGTTCTAACTAACTCTAGTAGTGTCTATGCTACTCTCAAGTCTTCATAATTCATCAGGGGGTAATGGTAAACTAATTCTAGAGATAAGGAATTCTAGAGTTCACTAGATAATCTAGACTTAGTGGGGTGTCAATACTCTAGCTGTACTCTTAATAGGAATGTTACCCTACTTATCATTCTATCAACAGGGACTTCTATATTCTAGGAGAAGAATATACTTAAGGAACTAATGAGAAGGCACATGAATCAAGCATGATGCAATTATTCAACGGAATGGATTGGAAGGAGGATGAGTCATAGTCAGTTGTGGATGAGATCCTATACTCTAATCCTAGGTGCAGGCTTGCTCGGTCCCTAAGTTAAAACCGAACAATTTAGTCGAAGACCTGCATGGGCCACCACAAAAACCATGTCACGCCCCAGTCCCAAAATACCGAGGGACTAGACGCGTGGCAATGGCCAGCAGTACGCACCGATGGACAAACCCAATTAAATGGATCCATCAGGGCATACTTAAGCTGTAAAATAACAAGTCTACGACAATATGGCACAACTAATCTCATCCACACAAAGTACAAAATATGATCCACAGAATAAATAAGGAATGTAAATCATCAACTAGTCTCAACAAAGTACTTCGGGGAATAACCCGATAAATATCTAGTACAATGGTTCAACAGACCAGAATATAAAAGACTGAAATAAATAAGTAAATACTGAGCATGAAACATGGATGCTCAGGAAAAGTCTTCGGCCAACACCTCATCCTCGGAAGGCGGTACAGCTCCTGGATCAGCTCCTGCTGCGGTCCCGTATACCTCGGGATAAATCTCGTCTGCTAAACCTGGGGAAATAATCCGGTATCCAGGTCCTCAGGGGACATAACAAGGTACAGAAATCAACATGCCAAAATGCAGTATAATAGTAAATAAAATAAATAGGGTGAACTATATAACCATCTATGTGAAAATACAAGTGAGAGCATCACGAGTACTCAGGCTGAGACCACTACAAGCTCTGTGTCTGGGAGCCGGTAGCAGCAATAACTATGTATTTTACTATGTGTTTACTATGTTTTATATATATGTAATCAGCCTGTAGCCTGTGTGTCTCTCCCCACCCCATGTAACCACGCAAATCATGAACATAACATCTCACGTCCATGTCAGCGGAGTCATATCTAATGCACAAGTCATAATGTATATAGAATATAAAATCTAGGTCAAGTCCTGTAACCTATACAGAATCACCACGAATATCTCGGGAAGATCCTGTCTCATGATCAGTGTCCTGGGTCAAAGTGTACTTGGTAAGACAAGTACGGGAATATAAAGTGTCACGTATGTCCATCTCTAGATGACAGTACCCAACACTGCGTACAGTGTTGGCACCCGACTAATAATCGGACGCTAAGTACGTCACACGGCCCTAGGTTAAGCATGCACAACCATGTATATATAAATATAAGTCAAGGAAATAAATAACAAGAACTGCAAGATTTGGCAAGGTACACTTGCCTGGGGTCCTGTTGCTGGTATGAATCAGAGTCCAAGTCACAGTCCAAATAGCCTATGTATTACAAATTTATCACATCAAAAGATAATTTATTTTAATTTATTTAATTCTGGAATAATTACTCTAAAATCCTATTTTAATCTTATTATTCTGATTTTTATGTTAATTCCAAAATTTTGTCCAAAGAAACTGAATTTTATCAACCCGAGACTCATGGCACGCAAATCGAGGCGATCTGTTGACCAAAAAGTCAACCGACACAAACTCGACTTTAATGCATGATTTTCTGTAGATTTCAGCATCAAAAACATACTGGAATTTATGGCTCGTCCGAATTCAAATTCGTTTGGGAATTATGGCACATACAAATTTTGTATTGTGCACCGATGGTTAAATTCTAACCTAGAAGTTCTACAGAATTAACAGTATGTAAATAATTCGAAATAAATTATGGAAAAAATACATGTCGATGATCTCGACATTAGCTTTCCAAAACTTTAAACGGTTCATGATTCTGATTCCGGGTTCTCCCGAAATTACAAAAACATCGAAACACGTCTATTTTCGGACATACTGTGCTCTACGAATTTTCCAGAATTTAATACTAATAATTTCGAAAAAAAATTATATAATCAGAAAGCTAACCTCAATATCTTTCTAACGCAAGAAACTAGGCCTCGTTTGGAGTCCTGAGCTATGCGCAATGGCTTCTGGAAGATGAAGAAACCCTAGATGACAATTCTCCCAAATCTCTCTCTCTCTAAAATAATGAGATAATTAGGGTTATTATATTATATATATATATATAGATGTACCTGCGGTTGAATGGATATCTATAGGCTGACATGTGTCAGAATCTGATTGGATAGTTTTATTTATATTATTTATTTTTGATTTGCCTTTATCAAAACATTATTTAAGTCGTTTTAAATCTAAATAACTCAAAATAAACATTAAAAATAATCATAAAAATTTGGAAAAATTACAGAAAATATATTTTGAACCGAAAACCCTAGAAAAATATTTGAGATAATTATATATTCATAGATTTCCTATTATAATTAGGAGAAGCTCTAAAAATTAGTTTTGCCATAAAACTAAAAATAAATACTAACATTATTCCAAAAATTCTGAAATAATTCCAGAAAATATATAATATTATTATAAACCTTAGAAAATAACATGGGTCCATTCTATATTCCTGGGCTTGCACCATAAATTCTACAAGTCCTAAAAATTAGTTATTAGCCTAAATAACTCCCAATAAATACTAAAAATACTCAAAAAATTCCCAAAAACTTCTAGAAAATATATTTTATTATTTATAACCTAAAATAAAAGTTTGGGATATTTTTAATTATATTTGAATCTAAAATAAATTCTTGAAATCCTAGAAAATTACAAAAAATTGTGAAAAATCTAAATTAAAAATTTTTGAAAAAAATCAGGGGGTTACACTGGGCGTCGTCGAAGGGTAAGTATAGGTCGCTGCAGAAGTCGACTCTATACTCTCGGCATCTGATCTGGGAGATCGGCGACCCCCAGCGTCGGAATCAGACGAGTACGGAGCTGGTTGCTATGACCTTGCACGGGTATTTTGGAATACCCCAGCTTCAGCGTTCCTGAGGAGGTCTTCGAATTTTCTCTGGCTCGGAGGTCCAGAGGGAAGATTGAGAGTAGTTCAATCGGTCGAAGACCGATCATTTTGCTTTAGAACAGTAGCAGTCAATCACAATCTTATGACTATTACAACATTGTTCCCTAGGGGGCGTAATAGACATGTTGGAAGGTCCCCTCTCCTTACGCTTCTGGATTAGGCCTTCGCGTAGGTCAGGAGTAGCAATTTGAGCTTGTTTTGCGCCGTGGGACTTACCCAGGCGTGATTTGGAGATTCGCTCAGACAGGCGTAAAGCTTTCAGTCGACCGTCGTCTTCCCGCGTAATCCGGAGGATAGGCAGATAGCTTCTTCGCTGGTGTAACGGCCGAGGAGTTGAGTACTCGCCTGCTTGCTTCCTCTTGCGGAGATCATGGCGCTCATCTGGTTAACCGTAGAGGTCAGATGTCGTCCTGCGCGTGGAGCGTGATCTGTTCTTCCGATTTGGCGTTGGGGCACCGTCGGAAGTTTTGTCTGTACCGCACGTAGCGGAAGACAGGTTCCTACGCGTGGAGCGCAGGGGATACTTCTGGGTCAGCGCTGAGGCTTTGCCCGAAGTTTTGTCTGTACCGCGCGTAGCGGGAGAATGATTTCTACGCGTATAGCGCAGTGGATACTCCTGGGTTAGCGCTGAGGTTTTACCAGAAGTTTTGTCTGTACCGCACGTAGCGGGAGACTGATTTCTACGCGTATAGCGCAGTGGATACTCCTGGGTTAGCGCTGAGGCTTTACCAGAAGTTTTGTCTGTACCGCGCGTAGCGGGAGACTGAATTTTACGTGCGGGGCACGGAGGGAGCGATGCTACCACCTCATTGGTCGGAGAGATCGGAGAGATCGGAGAGTCCACAGGAACGGCAGAGGATGTCTTGGACATCCACACTTTGCGTAGCTTCCTGTTGTCTTGGACGGAGAGAGAGTGAGAGCTACCCTCAGCCCGAAGCATGTCCTCGTAGGCAGACTGGTCGAAATAAACGACCAGTGTCTTCTTCACGGTTCCTACAGATACCGCATCGGGTTGAGCAATTACTTCCTCGTCAGAAGAGAAAGACGTCCCCAGCAGAGTCGCCATCTTGTTTGTGGTATTAAACGAAAGAATAAAAGTGTATTTCAATGACAGGGTTTATACGAGACCCGTGCCCTTTGGTTTACAAACAAACTTGTACAATTCGATCCTATACGAGGATGCGGGAGTACAATTTATTTAATCTGGGTATAAATTGCTATAGGTGTCTGATCTGCGGTCGATCACTTTAGCCCTTGGACTACACGATGTTGAAGAAGTGCCGTGGAAGACAGAATGCAGCTTCGGAGGTTGCGAAGGAGGGTGGATGCGCGATGCTGAAGGTCGTCGCTCCCTATTCCTTGCCTGAGCTCTGTATTCTTCTCTCTCTCTCTCTCTGTCTCTCCCTCTTGATCTCCGGTTCGGTGACCTTGTTCGATCCTTCTTTCAAAGTTTCGAGCTTTGATCTGATATTGGTATTCTTGGCCAAATTTTTCGACCTGGTTCGATCTTCCAAATTGTCGACCTTGTTCCCCATTGATAGGGGTCTCTATTTATAGAGTTTTGGTGATAGTGACCACTCCATCGGTGTAATAACCGAGGAGTGGAAAGTACAGCACCCTTTTACACAACGGTTAAAGTAACCAATGCCTACGTATAGATGATCTTTTGAATGAGCGTGTGATGCGGGTCCAACTAAGGGGACACAACGCGTACAATTGCTACTAAGATCACGGCGTAAAAGCCACGTAGGTAGGTATCCATTGTGTAGAAGAGGTTGGCGTAGAAGCCAAATGTCTGTCACCTTGGCGTAGAAGCCAAATAGGCATAGAAGCCGAGTAGGCGTGGAAGCCGAGTAGTCGTAGAGACTGAGGGGGCGTGGAAGCCGAGCAGGCATAGAAGCCGAACAGGCATAGAAGCCGAGTAGGCGTGGAAGCCGAGCAGGCATAGAAGCCGAACAGGCATAGAAGCCGAGTAGGCGTGGAAGCCGAGCAGTCGTAGAGACTGAGGGGGCGCGGAAGCCGTAGGAGCACAGATCCTGAATGGGCGTAGAAGCCGCTGCGTACCGTGCCAGGGTGCTGATGTGGACGTCTTTAGCCGGAATTACAGCTTTTGGAGATCAAATCTTTGGCAGAGATTTGCCATCATCCTGTGCATTAAATGCGGAGACGTGCCTTGAGGGGAAACTGTCATCGCTCTGTGCGTTTTGATGGAGGGACGTGCCTTGAGGGGACACTGTCACCGCTCTGTGTGCTTTGGCGGAGAGACGTGCCTCGAGCCCTGTACGAAGCGCAGCTTTTGACGTGGCAGGCGGTTTGTCTTCTGCGGAGCGTAAAACAGCCCATGTTTGCCTGTGTAAAACAAGGCAGCGTGTTCTCTTTGCACGCGAAAGAGCGGTTTATGCCGGTGGTTTTTTAGTAAGCGCCGGTTTGGTGATATTTTAACCAAATCCTCTGCATTAAATGCTGAGATCCGCCATCATACTATGGAGCGCGTCCTGAGGGGTCTGCCCCGTTCGCAGCCGTCGTTTGGGTAGCTGTGCAGCACTTTTTGTCAGGAGTCAGAGGTCAGGTTTACTGCGTGACTGGACAGTTTCTTTTCGGGAATACGAAGCGTTCCTCGTACGCTTTAACGCTGCTTTGAGAGCAGCTGGGTTTTATGCCATGGAGGCGATGAAGAACCCTGTTTTACGCTGGATGGCTCTGAAGGCCTCTGCCTATGCTGCTCTGTATCAAGACGCTGCGTAGATCTTCCAAGCATTTTTTTCATGATTCTACAACTGCCGTCAGGATGCAGCTGACAGACAATGCGCACCATTGGTGGCTATCTGAAGAGAGGAGGCTCGGACCAGACCGAGTCACTTGGGAAGAGTTCTCCAAACTCTTCCAGGAGATGTATATCCCAGCTGTTGCTCGGTCAGAACTCTGAGACAAGTTCAACCGCCTTATCTAAGGCAATATGTCGGTGGAAGAGTACAATGCTGATTTCATTCGCCTGAGTCGCTTTGCCCCTTCTCTAATTCCTACCGAAGAAGAGAAGGCGGAGAAGTTCTTCGACGGACTCAAGTTTGAACTCCAGAGGTTGATCGGATCTGTTGCACCAACATCATACACCGTCGTCCTTGCTGCAGCTCGACGCATGGAGCGCGTCACTAGTAGGGAATCAAGTCTGAAGCGGCCATTCACATCAGCACCATCCAGAGCATCAAGTGGGGAATCTGTAAAATGACCCCAGAGTTATCTACCCGAGAGAGCAGCACCTAGGGCCATATCTCTTCCTACTTGTCACTACTGTGGCAAGGTCGGCCATATCGAGAGGGAGTGCAGACGCAAGTTGGAACTATGCCTGATTTGTGGATCTAACCAGCATAAAGCCAAGGACTGCTCAGAGCGCCGAGAGGGAGCACCAAATCGACCAGCATTACCAGCACCAAGGACAGTTTATCCAGCCTTGGGAGCACCACAGACGGGAGTTGGAGGAGTCAGACCACCATCTCCAGGAGGATATCAGCAGAGACCACCATTTCCACCACAGGCAGCACTATTCCAGCAGGCTCGTCAGCAGAGGGGTCCAGCTCAGGGATGAGGACAGGCATTTGCATTGGCTATTGAGGAGAAAGCTACTGCAGGAGAGGTTATAGTAGGTACTATATTAGTAGCTTCATTACCTGCTATAGCTTTATTTGATTCTGGAGCATCACATTCATTCATAGCTGCTAGCTTCATAGCCACACATAGAGTAGCTACCGTGCCCCTTCCGAAGACTAAGAGAATTCTTACGGGAGGTGGAATTATTCCAGTTAGTGACATCTGTAGATCTTGTTTGGTAGTAGTCTGCGGTAGAGAGATGCGAGCTCAATTTCTGATCTTTTCTATGCCAGATTATGATGTTGTTCTTGGGATGGACTGGTTAAGTCAGTACCATGCAACCCTAGATTGCCGACTCGGACGAGTTATATTTTGACCGCCTGGACATCCAGAGTTTGAGTTTCTTCGGGGAACTGTAGAGCAAGGTGTTCAGCCTACTCTTAGGGTACTATCTGTAGAAGGGGAGTCAAGTTACCCAAGTGTCATAATAGAGTTTGTGGATGTATTTCCTGATGATCTTCCAGGTTTACCACCTGATCGGGAAATAGAATTCACAATTGACTTGACTCCAGGAGCAGAGCCTATCACTTCATCAGTGTACCGGCTAGCACCTAAGGAGTTGGTGGAATTGAAGGAGCAAGTTGATGATCTTCTGGAGAAGGGTTTTATTCGACCCAGTATTTTACCTTGGGGAGCACCCATACTATTTGTACCGAAGAAGGATGGGATAGTACGCCTGTGTATTAACTATAAGGCACTGAACGTTGTAACCATTAAGAACCGATATCCCTTGCCACGCATTAATGACCTATTCGATCAATTGAGTGGTGCTAGGGTATTCTCGAAGATTGACCTTAGATCCGGTTATCACCAGATTAGAGTGAGGAAGGAGGATATACCGAAAACAGCCTTCAGGACCAAGTATGGACACTATGAGTTCTTAGTTATGCCGTTTGGTTTAACCAATACGCCAGCTGTGTTCATGAGTTTGATGAATAGAGTTTTTCATCAGTACTTGGACAAGTTTGTGGTTGTGTTTATTGATGATATCCTAGTATATTCTAAGAGCCACGAAGAGCACGAGGAGCATCTCAGAATCGTGCTAGAGACGCTGAGGCAGGAGAAGCTGTATGCCAAACTCCGTAAATGTGAGTTTTGTATGGACAATGTGCCTTTCTTGGGACATATCATCTCAGGAGAAGGACTTTCAGTTGATCCAGAGAAGGTTGCTGCAATAGAAACTTGGCCTACACCTACATCAGTTGCAGAAGTGAGAAGTTTTCTTGGACTTGCAGGATATTACCGGAGGTTCGTAGAGAAATTTTCAAGGATTGCGGAGCCAATGACGAAATTGACATATAAAGACCAGGAGTTTGCATGGACGGAAGATTGTCAGAAGGCCTTTGAAGAATTGAAGAGGCGATTAACAATAGCACCAATCTTGACTCTTCCTTCAGGATCGGGAGGCTTTGTTGTTTATAGTGATGCGTCAGGTAGTGGATTAGGATGTGTTTTGATGCAACATGGTAAAGTTATCGCTTATGCATCGAGACAGCTGAAGGTCAATGAGAAAAACTACCCAATGCACGATCTTGAGCTAGCTGCAGTAATATTTGCACTGAAGATTTGGAGGCACTATCTTTATGGAGAGAAGGTAGAAATCTTTACTGATCACAAGAGTCTGAAGTATGTATATATTCAGAAAGAACTCAACATGAGACAAAGACGTTGGCTTGAGTTGATGGTCGACTTCGATATAGATCTGCAGTACCATCCGGGCAAGGCGAATGTCATAGCAGACGCACTCACTAGGAAACCCACGGCTTATTTCTTGACGATGCAGCCCCAACTATTAAAGGATCTATAGGAGCTCCAGATAGAGGTTGTTTTACCAAGACAGATTGGCTTGTTGGCGAATCTCGAAGTTAAGTCGTCACTGGTAGAGAGGATTAAAGAGGCATTGCCCACTGATGCTAGATTTCGAAGACTTAAAGAGAAGACAGAAGCGAGCATGCAGACAGGGCTTCGCATACATGAGGATGGGACATTAAGGTGCAAAAATTGCCTATATGTACCGAATGGGGAATTGAGACATGAGTTGATGACTGAAGCACATAGCTCAATGTACTCTATTCATCCGGGAGGAACAAAGATGTACCGAGATTTGAGGAAGTATTATTGGTGGCATGGAATGAAGAGGAATATTGCATGATTTGTGACAAAATATTTGGTCTGCCAGCAAGTAAATGCCGAGCATCAAAGAGGTGCTGGTATGTTACAGCCGCTTCCCATCCCCGAATGGAAGTGGGAATATATCACTGTGGATTTTGTCACAGGATTTTCAAGAAGCCCCAGTGGAAAAGATGCAGTATGGGTTATCGTGGATCGACTCACTAAATCGGCACATTTCTTGCCATTTAGAGTTGGACAGTCCACGGAAGTACTAGCCGACATGTACATACGATAGATCGTAAGATTACATGGAGTACCGGTTAGTATTGTGTCAGATCGTGACTCAAGATTTACATCTCATTTTTGGTGAAGCATACAAGAGAGTCTTGGCACCCGACTCAAGTTTAGCACTGCCTACCATCCACAGACAGATGGTCAATCTGAGCTCACCATTCAGATCTTGGAGGATATGCTGCGATCGTGTATGCTAGACTTTGAAGGATCTTGGAAAGATCATTTGCACTTAGTGGAGTTCTCTTACAACAACAGTTACCAGGCGAGCATCCAGATGGCACCATTCGAGGTTTTGTACGGCAGAAAATGCAGATCACCGATATGTTAGAGTGACGTTGGCGAACGTCAAATACGGGGTCCAAAATTGGTGATGCAGACCGTTGAGAAGGTAAAACAAATACAGAATCATCTTCGTACAGCTCAGGACAGACAGAAGCATTGGGCTGATACACACAGACGACCTTTGGAGTTCAAAGAAGGAGAGCACGTATTCTTGAGGATTTTACCTACTCGAGGTACTAATCGATTTGGTAGCAGAGGCAAGCTGAGTCCAAGGAACATTGGGCCGTTCTATATTCTGGAGCGCATTGGTGAGGTGGCGTATCGTCTTGCATTACCTCTATCTTTAGAGGGAGTGCATGATGTATTCCATGTCTCACAGTTGAGAAGGTACGTGACTGACCCAAGTCACGTAGTCGATCATTCTGAGATTGCAGTAGGCCCTAGCTTGAGATATGAAGAGCAGCCAGTTGGGATACTCGACATCAGTGAGAAGATATTACGAGTTCAGACGATTAGACTGGTTCGAGTAGCTTGGAAACAATATTCCCCCGACGAATCTACCTGGGAACGAGAGGATATCATGCGCCAGCGTTATCCTCATCTGTTCGAAGATACAGGTATAATTAAGCAATTATTTTAGTTACCATACTTAATTTCCTTTAGTAGTTAATTCTCTGATTGCGAGAACGCAATCCTCTTAAGGGGGGTAGATTGTAAACTCCCAGATTTTTTTGAAATTTAAAAATGAATTTTCGGTATTTTTTTGATTTTCTGTGATTTTTCTGGAATTAAAATAATTATTCTCTGAGTGATTATAATTTTAAATTGTTTTTATTAAATATTAAAATAGTATGAAAATGATATTTTTGGGTGTAAAATAAAATATTAGACATAGGATAATTTTTTTGGATTTTATTGGACCCCGGAAGCATTTTTAAAGACCTAAAAACTAAAATTTTAATAAAACCCTAATTAAACCCGGTTTATTATTTAACCAAACCGAACCAACCCGACTGAACCCGACCCGGTCTAATTCTAAACCCAAACCCCTGCGGGTCGGGTCGGATCTGAAACCCGACCTGAAACCCACAACCCGACCCGTTTTCTCAGTTACAGCTACAGTCCCCCCCGACCTCGCCGGCCGTTACGAGTTCGGCCGCCTTCCCGCGGCGGTTTCACCCTGCCTCCTCGCGGCGGTTACTCCGCCACGCCCTATAAAGCTCACCCACCATCGTAGCTCAGGCCATCTTCACCCCCACCACCACCGTAGCTCAGGCCGACCACCGATCTCCCCTCCTCCTCCTGCTCTCCTCCGCCGCCGGAGCCGAAGAACCCTCAGCCACCGCTCGATCTCCCCTACCCGCCTCGACGCCGCCTGAACCCTAACCCCCAACCACCTCCAAACCCTCTCTCCGGCCGCTCCTAGCGCCTCCGCCTCTCTCCCCGACCTCGCCGCCACCTTCCTCCTCGAGATCCGCCGCTGCGCCTCAGCCACTCGAGAGCTGACGACCCCCCACCCGCTCGAGATCCGCCGTCCCCGCAGCGCCTCAGCAGACTCCGGCCGCCACCAGCTCAGCTCCGGTTGCCTTCGCCTGAGCCGCCCGACGAGAAGCCGCCAGCGCATCTCCTCTCCCGGCCGTGCAGCTCCGACGAGTCTCCGGCCGTCTGAACCCTAGCCCGGACACAGGACACTGTGTCGTGTGCATTGTGACGTGTCACCTCGCGGACACGAGAAATTTGGTTTTCGTAGAGTCCTGTTCAGGTAGCATTTTCTCTCTCCTCGTTGCCCCGTTTTCCGTTCCGTCTGTTGTGACGCGAACCCTACGTGACCCTCTCGATGCCCGTGCAACCCGCTCGGTGTGTCGCGTCTTGTGGCGATCGCAAACTGCGATCCAAAAACAGGAAAAACAATACCCAATTTTTTCCCGGAATTGAGTGCGCCCCGCCCAACGGGATGACTTGGTCGCTTGGGGTCTTTACCGAAAGGTACGCGCCGTTGATACGGACGTGTGGGATTTTGCGAAAGTTGATTTGGATGTGCGTGCACACCGGAATTAACGCGTATCCGCCGACAACGCCCCGTATCGGCCTTGCTCCTAACATGCTGTAACTTTGTGTACACACGTCGGATCGAAACGAAACTTGTGCCATCAGACTCGTAGCAGTACGCTGGTCCTGTGACCCAAGTTTGGTTCGATTCTGAGAACGTTGACAAAATTGCGTATCGTGGGCCCCACTTCTCCACTTGATGGGCGATTTTGTGATCGGCTCATCGGAATCCAGTTCTGGAAGTTCTGTTGGTTTTGTATCATCGTTCTGGACTTGTTGACACTAAGTTTGACGAATTTGGAGAACTTTATTTCTGACACATTTTTTGGTGCGAAGCGGGCCACATGTGGACCCCGCTTTGACCAGAAACTATTATTTTTGCCCCTGTGTCCAAATTGGACTTAAGGACAGGCATTTCTAGCTATTTGATATTTTTTAAACCAGATGGTGATGGTTATTACAGCAATTGGAGGATTATCTGCAAATTCTGCTGAGACCAGAACTACTGTTGGAATTCAAACTCCAGGCAAGTGTACCTTGCCAAACATTACAATTTTGATTACTTATTTCCTTGACTTAATTAACTGTTGTACATTCTTAACCTAGGACCGTGTGACTTACTTAGCGTCCGGATAATATTCGGCTGCCAACACCGTACGCGGAGTTGTGTAACGTCACCTAGAGATGGATATCGTGACCCTTTACATTCTCGTGCTTGCATTATCAAGTACGTTTTACCCAGGATACCTGACACTATTTATGAGGCAGAATCTTCCCAAAATATTCAAGGTAATTCTGTGTAGGTTGCAGGATTGTGACATAAACATTAAATTCATAGATATTGTATGACTTGCTGCATTAGTTATGATCTTGCGTGACATGGACATGAGACGTTGTGGACATGAGACATGTGATTACATTGGGTGGGGAGAGACACACAGGCTACAGGCTTTTTTATTTATATATATTTATTATTGTGAGGCTGTAGACTCTACATCAGAGCTAAGCCCATTACGTGATATTACTGCTACCCGGCTCCCCGACACAGAGCTTGTAGCGGTCTCAGCCTGAGTTCTAGTGATGCTCTCACTTGCATTACACATAGATGGTTACATAGTTTACCCTATTATTTCATTTTTTATTGTACTGCATTTATTTTGGCTTGTATTATTTTGTACCTTGCTATGTCCCTGAGGACCTGGATTCCGGATGATGTCCCCAGGTTTAGCAGAGGAGCATTATCCCGAGGTTTACGGGACAGGAGCAGAAGCTGTAGCAGGAGCAGACATTGGAGCTGATCCGATCCCCGAGGACGAGGTGCTCGCCGAAGATTTCTCCTGAGTATATGTTATTTATGCTCATTACTTGCTATTATTAGACTCTTTTTATTCTGATCTGTTGAACCTTTGTATCAGACTTATTACCGGGTTGTTCCCCGGTTTTCTTTATTGAGACAGGTGTTGGTTTTTATTTCATTATGCTGATATTGATCATATTTATCTTCTATGAATGAGTTTAGTTTATGACCTATTTAGTAGACATTTATTATTTTTTAGCTTAAGTACACATCGATTGGTCCATTAAATTTGGTTTGCCCATTAGTGTGTGCTGCTGGCCATTGCCACGTGGCTAGTCCCTCGATATTTGGGACTGGGGCGTGACAACGACTGCTATCCTATTTAAGTTAGGCATGTAGTAAATGCTACATACTTAAGGACAAAGGAAATAGTTTCCCATATACTCGGTCCATCTTTATTTGAATTCCATGAATGTAGAAGCATGAAAAATATGCTGGATAGCTATACGCAGCATGTTGATGCAGGACAGCATAAACAGAGGGCCTCGGAGCCTTCAACGTGCAACAGAGCTTTTTCGCTGAGCACAGCGTAAAGTATAAGCTCAAGGACCATCCGCGTAATGCAGTATGTCCAGGCTGCTTCAGCGTAATAAGGGTGCTACATCGCCTTTATGGCATAAAACTCATCCGCTTTTAATACAACATTGAAGTGTACGAGGGACGCTTCGTATTCCCCAAAATGAACCTGACAAGTCGTGCAGTAAACTTGACAAATCGTGCAGTGAACCTAACGTCTGACTCCTGACAAAGAGTACTGCACAACTACCCAGACGACGGCTATAATGATGGCACGACACTGCAACCCAGGCTATCATTTACTGCCATTTCCTTGGCGTAAACCGCTTTTACACATACAAAGGAATACACTGCCTAGTTTTACACAGGCAGATGTGAGATGTTTACGCTCCACAGACAAATAGCCTACCACATCAAAAGCTGCTCTTCGTACAGGGCTCGAGGCACGTCTCTGCATTTAATGCTCAGAGTGATGACAGAACTCGAGGCACGTCTCTGCATTTTATGCGCAGAAAGGGTGGCAGACCTTCAAAATACGCATCTGCATTTAATGCACAGGATAATGGCGGATCTCTGCATTTAATGCAGGAGATTTGTTTAAATATCACCGAACCGTCGTTTAGTGACATCCCCTTTGCGTAAACTGCTTTTACGCATACAAGGGGATATGCTGCCCAGTTTTACACAAGCAGACGTGAGCTTCTTACGCTCCGCAGAAGACAAACAGATTGCCACGTCAGCAGTTACTCTTCGTACAGGATTCGAGGCACGTATCTGCATTTGATACGCAGAATGATGGCAAATCTTCGGGACAGCAAATCTTCGAAGACACGTCTCTGCATTTAATGCGCAGGATGGGGGCAGATCTCTGCATTTAATGCAAGAGATTTGATTATATCTTCAAAAGTTGTAATTTTGGCTAAAACGTCCACATCATCTCGGCTTTTATGCCCACTCGGCTTCTACGCCCACTCGGCTTCTATGCCCACTCGGCTTCTATGCCCACTCGGCTTCTACGCCCACTCGGCTTCTATGCCTACTTGGCTTCTACGCCATGGTGACAGTTATTGGCTTCTACGCCAACCTCTTCTACACAAAGGATAACTACCTAGTGGCTTCTACGCCGTGATCTTCGCAGCAGTTATACGCGTTGTCCCTAAGTTGGACACGCATCACATGCTCATTCAAAAGGTCATCTATACGCAGGCAATGGTTATTGTAACCATCGTATAAAAGGGTACTGTACTTTTCACTACTCGATTTCTACACCGACTGAGTGGTCACTGTCACTAAAACTCTATAAATAGAGACCTCTATCAAAAGAGGTCGAGGTCGAGAATTTAAGGTCAAAAATTGGTAGAGAAAACGGCCGAGAGAGAGAAGAATCCAGAGTTCAGGCAAAGGGTAATGATCGACGACTTTGGCATCGAGCATCCACTCTCTTTAGCAACCTTCGAAGCTGCTTCCTGTCTTCTACGGCACTTCTTCGTCATCGTGTGGTCCAAGAGACAAAGTGATCGACTGCAGATCAGACTCCTATAGCAATATTTACCCAGATTAAATAAATTATACTTCGACATCCTCGTATAGGATTAAATTGTACAAACTTGTTTGTAAACCGAAGAGCGGGGTTTTTTCGTAAATAATAAACCTCATCGTTTCTCATATTTTCTTTCGTTTATTTATCCAAAATAAGATGGCAACTCTGCTGGGAACATCTTTCTCTTCTGACGAGGAAGCAACTGCTCAACACGATGCGGTATCCGTGGGATCCATGAAGAAGACACTGGTCGTCCAGTTCGACCAGTCTACCTACGAAGACATGCTTCGAATAGGGGGTAGCTCGCACTCTCTCTCTGTCTAAGACAACAGGAAGCTGCATAAGGTCTAGATGCCCAAGACATCCTCTACCATTCTTGTTGACTCTTCGACCTCTCCGACCAACGAGATTGTAGCATCGCTCCCTCCGTGCCTTGCACATAAAATTCAGTCGCCTATCTCTGATAGGGCAGACAAAACTTTTGGCAATACCTCAGTGCTAATCCAGAAGTATACATCGCACCCTGCGCGCAAAACTCAGTCTCCCGTCCCTGGCGGAACAGACAAAACTTCGGACAATGCCTCAGCGCTAGTCCAGAAGCCTAATCCGCGCTCTGCACGTAAAATCCAGTCTTCCGTCGATGACGTGGCAGACAGAATTTCTGACAGTGCCTTAGCGCCAAATCAGAAGTTCCAAATGCGCTCCACGCATAAAAATGCATCTGCCCTCAGCAGAAAAGTAGATGACCCCTGCAATCTATGCAAGGGAAAGCAAGTGGCGGAATACTCAACTCCTCGGCCTTTACGCCAGCAAGGGAAGAATCTGTCCGCCCTTCGGATTATGCGAGGAGCTGACGGACGACTGAGGACCACTTCGGCTTTACGCCAACCTGAGCAGAGCTCCAATTTACGCCAGGAGAGGTCCCTCAGCGTAAAGCAGGCTCAGTTTGCGGATAGACAAGCTCCTCGGGGATTATCCGCTACCCAGATGGCCAACCTGTTGTATACGGGTGGCATACGGAAAACTTTGGTTCCCAACATCCGTATGCCCACTGATGTGAACAGAAGGAACAAGCCATCTTCTTCTTCTTCTGCAAATCCTCCTGACCTGCGTGAATATCTGATCCAGAAACGCAAGGATAGGGGAACTTCCAGCATGTCTATTACGCCTCCTAACGAGCACTATTGTAATAGTCATAGGATTGTAATTAATTGTTACTATTCAGAAACAAAACGGTCGGTTTTTGACCGGTTGAACTACTCTCCGTCTTTCCAGGAAGAAGAGCACACACATGCATCAGTGAATATGGATTCACACATACCTAGAGGAAGATCGAGCTCAAGACGTCATCCTTCTAGGACTCCGAGCCGAAGGAGATTCAACCAGCTCCTTAAGAACACTGAAGCTGGGGTGTTCCAAAACACCCGTTCGAGGTTGCGACAAATGCCTTCGTACTCTTCTGATTCCGATGCTGGAGATCGCCAGTCTCCCGGATCAGATGCTGAAAGTATAGAGTCAACTTCTACAGAGACCTATACTCATCCTTCAATGACACCCAGGGAGATGGGAGTTTATGCCATTGGAGATGAACACGAGGAAGCTTCCCCGTCAGGGAGCGCTGAGCAACGCATTACTACACTGGAGACATCTCTGAAAGAAATGCAATCCATAATGGAGAACATACACCAGATGATGCTGACTCAACACACAGCTGCTATGGCTCAAGCATCGGTCCCTCCAAATCAGATACGTATGGGGGTGGACTTACCACCATCCAACACAATCCAAGAGCCTGCTCTAGATCAGGAGTCAGCAGTTCCTCCGCTTCCTCGCTCGGAGAATGTGTTAATGCAACCAATTTCTCACCACTCCGTGGTCCCGCTACCGGCTTAAAATCCGATGCAGGCAGTACGGGAGTTGAAAGCCCAATTCGATGCCTTGAAGCACAAAGATCAGCTCAAGAAATTGGGAATCAACCAGTCTTACCCGGCTATCTGGGAAGAGGCCTCTTTTCCTCCTAGATACAAACCACAGACCATGGCTCTGTTCAAGGGAAAAAAATCACCGAGTCAGTACATGAACTACTTCAGTATGATGACGGTGTTATTACAAGGGAATGACGCCCTCCTCACTCGGGTGTTCAAGGGCTGTCTCTCGGGAGTGGCTTATCAGTAGTACCGCAGCCTGGCGGACAACTGCATTACTTCCTTTGAAGACTTCAAAGCTTTATTCTTCATACGATTCTACGAGGGAGGAATGGACATGTCTATGTCCTCTCTCATCGAAGTGAAGCAGAGGAAAAAAGAGGACGTTCGCACCTTCATTGAACGTTTTCGTCAAGCCACTTTGCAAATACCTCCCGGAGTTCCAGACTCGGCATTGGTAGACATTTGCAGGAAGAACCTGCTCCCCGTAATCTCGGTGTTCACAGGACCATATCAGTTCCATGATTGGCCCTCGTTTATCATCTCAGCGGTAGCCGCCGAGGACAACAGTCGAAAGGCGCGTGATAATGGCATCATGATCTCTGTCTCCGACAAAGGCAAGAGGTCATCCCCCAACAGCGACCATCCTCGCAGTTCCAAAGGAAAAGAAGCTCTGACAATCAATATGTCTAGGCAAAAGACTGCGGCAACCACGCACACAAAACCTGGGACTTCCAGGCCCATTGAAGTATACTCTTTCGACGACGACGATATTCCAAGCATATTCGAGTGTCTCGTCAAAAGCGGCAAGATTACCCTTCCGGAGGAGAAGCGGCCCAATGAAGTCGGCAGTACTAATAACTCCAAGTACTGCATCTTCCATAGATAATACACCACCCCACTAAGGCATACTATGTACTGAAGAGGAAGATCCAGGAGCTGATCAATGCTAAGTCCATCACTCTGCGCAACAGCGAGAAGACGGTCACAGCCAACATGATCTCTCTGCAATTTGGCGATCTGCCTCCCCAAGAAGTCCCGGATGGCGTTACACTTATGTCCCGGACAACGATGAACATTGTTAATCTCCCTCCAGCTAGAGGTCAAAATTATGACCTGCTACCCCTAACTACCCAGCGAGGCGAGATTATGTGGGTTCATCCAGACCTGGTGTCGGAGATCGAGAAAGAGACTCAAGCTGCTAAGGCTAAGTCCAAAAAGAACTCAAAGCACAAGCCTTGTCACATGATTAAGGTACACTCGACATCAGAAGATGAGGTCTTAACTACTGGAACCCGTTCAGGAAAAGCTTACCTCAAGGACTATGGAGCAAGTCAGGAAGATGCACCGACGGACGCTTCAGCTACCAAGCCTTCATAACCAGAGCCCACCACACTAGAGACCGGTCCTTCGAGACCAACTTCGGCAGACAAGGGGAAGCAAAAAGAAGTGTGCTTCGATAAACCTGCGAAGAACATTCAAAACAAAGGTTTAGAGAAGCCCTACAACTTCGACATCGATTCATTTGGATCGACATGAGGGTCCAACTCCATTGTATTGCCAGAATCCATGTTGTATTCCAGCTTCTCAATATTATTATTGAGAATGAGATAAGATCGAAGATTAAACTACTCAATAATTCTATTATTTATTGTTGGATCCATAGAATATATTATGGATCCTTGGGATTGTTGGATCATTTTCTATCCTGCAGTTTTAAGCCATATATCAAGACAAAGGAATAACTCACCCATTATGGATATTGTCTTTTTTATTCCATGTTGCAATATAAATTGATTATTTGATTATATAAGATTATATGAGATTATACGAGAATAAATTCTTATTCTAATTGAGGAAAGGATCGAGCGAAGTAAGTACTCGGGCAAGGAGGGTTTTTAGGGCAATGTCGGGAAAGTGAAAGTGAAGCAAGTTTATGCTTATCCGGTCTTAGCAGCAAATCCTTCTCTATTCTACGATCTCGTCTGTTGAAAATCGTCTAAAATTGAACCCTCTTATGGCCGCAAATAAATGCAAGTAAGGACTTGTCCGGTAACATCACATGGAATGTTGTAAGGGCGAAATCACAGGTTCGAGTCCGACCACAACGACTGAATTTATTATCTTCATGTGAAAATGCTTTCTGGCATCCTTGGGTGAGAAAAAGGCTAAGTGTTTGATTTTAGTTAAATCTAATGCCAATACCCTCTTTTTTTGTAATTTCTCTATTCTAGTCAATCGAATCGATTGGCTTGTTGTTCATGTTGAAATGAATCTAGATTGATGAGGAATTAGTCAATGATGTTTGAGGATGAGGGAATCAATCTCAATTTGATTGAGAGACCCTAAGAAATAGCACTAAAGAGGCTATAGTGTGAGAAGCAGAGCTAGTGTCACAAAAATCTTCCCAGCCAGGTTGTCCATCTTCAAACTACTCAGGCTCTCCCAAGACACTCGTCAAGCCATGCGTGAAGCATTGATGCAGACGGATGCATACTTGACCCAGCTCAAGTCCCCTGACGAAGAACCAGTGGCATGCCCTCAATGCCACAGTGTGATGGAGGTAGTCCCGAACATCACTTTCACTCAAGATGACATGTTGTTAAAGCATAACAGGCATGACAGATCCCTCTATTACACCGGGTACGTCGGTTCCATGGAGGTCGACCAGATTCAAATAGATCCGGGATCATCAATCAGCATCATTCCTCATAGTCTGCTCAGACCACTGAGGATTCCTACCAGCGAATTGGCTTACACCACCACTACAATCGTGGGTTTCAACGCCAGGAAGAGTAAGCCGTTGGGGAAAATTTGCCTGAGGATCCAGATTGGCAACCTCAGATCAGTGGCTACATGTTATGTCATTGATTCAGAGGTGTCCTACAATATTCTGCTGGGAAGACCTTGGATCCACGACCACAATATCGTTCCTTCGACTCTACATCAATGCTTTAAATATGTAGATGCCCAAGGAACAGTACAAATGGAGTTTGCTGACCTGAACCCGTTTAGAGGAGTAGAATCTTACTACTCTGATGCCGTGTTATACTCTCAAGACTACACGGAAGAGGTGTCAGGCGAAGCAGAGAAAGAATCCCACCGGGAGCCAGAAGAACCCTCTGCCAAGCAACCTCTATCAATCAAGGTGAAAGGACGGACTACTCGTCCAAAAGCCATGGAGCCTATGGCTATCCACCTGAACAGAACCAGGTCAGGAAAAGGGGGTAATCCTCTAGTGATCACTTTGAACCAGAAGCCTCCACCCTTGGTCATCAACCTTCGGCGCAACAGGCAGCCGATTGATGTAAATGCAACCGGGAACGAAGTTTCAGATGATAATAAATATCCTCTTTTCCAGTATATTGACGCTCAAATTCTAAATAAGGAATTCTCTCCCCATGACGATATAGAACCTATAGCGCAAAAATTCTTGGAAGCTATAGACTCCTATCATCCGTATATGTGGGAAGTAGCGTCATCATCCAATGTCACCACGACATATGGACCGCATGAGGATTCTATCTTCGTTGTCCCGCCTACTCACAGAAGTCAGCATTCAATAGTCTTCGGCCGCATGCGCAACGAACCGACTGTACAAGGGGATTCTTTCGATGACAATGCTGGCAAACTTTAAGTTCACAGATACAGCCCGCAAGCTCAAAAGATCATACAAAGTATGGGTTATGACTTGAAGCTGAAACCAGGTCTCAACTACGGGAAAGGCAGACGAATACCGCTGCACGGAGATCCCTACTATCAACGAACCAGCTTCGGGTTAGGGTATACCACCTCCCTTGCAACTTCTGAGTCAAACAAGGATATCTCTTCCTCTTCTCATAATGGCTCCTCGTCCTCCGACTTATCTGATGCTCTCGAACGAACATTATCAGTAAATATGGTAGTGACAGATTCCTTTGAAGCAGACGAGCAAGAATCTGAACCATTTGAGAATGACGCCTGGGCTCAACAAATGGATACACAATGGGAATTCCGCTTCGAGCAGAGAGAATCTCCCACTGAAGATGAAGTTATCCAGATTAACGTTGGGGATGAACTTTCACCAAAGCCGATATTTATCAGTAACAACCTTTTCGAAGAAGAAAGAAAAGAAATTATCCAGCTGATAAAAGAATATATCGACGTCTTTGCGTGGAATTATGAGGATATGCCAGGCCTTGATCCAAAGGTGGCTACTATAAGCTCAATATATTGCCCGATTCAAAGCCTGTGAAGTAGCACCAATGCCGGTTCCGCCCGGATATGATGGACGCCATTGAAGCTGAAGTCAAGAAGTTAATAGCCTTTGGTTTCATCCGGGAAGAACAACATCCCGACTGGGTCGCCAATGTTATCTCGGTCATGAAGAAAAATGGAAAAGTACGTGTCTGCATCGATTACCGAGATCTGAATGCATCCTGCTCCAAGGATGAGTTTCCTCTTCCCATCACAGACGTCATGATTGACAATACATGCGGTTTTGAACATATGTCTTTCATGGACGGATTTTCAGGATACAACTAAATCAAGATGCATCATGAGGACGAGAAGCATACTGCCTTCCGGACACCATTGGGGGTATATTGTTATACGGTCATGCCCTTCGGATTGAAGAATGCCGGGGCTACGTACCAACGGGCTATGAGTAACATATTCTATGAGTATTTACGCAAGATAGTGGAGTGTTACATTGACGATGTAGCTGTCAAAATCTGCCTCAAGGATAATCACATCCAAGACTTGAAGACAGTATTTGAATTGATGCGCCAACATCAACTCAAAATAAATCCTACAAAGTCCTTTCTGGGGGTATCTAGTGGCAAATTTTTGGGATTTGTCATTACCGCCAAAGGCATTCAAGTGGACCCTGATAAAGTCAAGGCCATCTTAGAAATATGACCGTCCCGTAATCTGAGAGAACTCAGGGGATTTCAAGGTCGTCTGGCTTATATCCGGAGATTC